>JBBPDI010000004.1:7885478-7897892 GCA_037974545.1 Cucumis variabilis
CAGATCCCAGGAATTGTACCCGGATCAGAAACTCTAGTCCACAAAAATTGCCTCGTCACAGCACATCAAATCAAATAAAAAAAGATTATAAAGAAAAAAGATGAGAATTGAAGTTGCAGATAAACAAGGAAAATAAGGGAGTGTGCAACATTCGATTCCAGAGATAGAAAATCGAAAAGATGGAGGAGACGACGACGATATTCTAATAAAGTGAAATGGTGAATTTATAGGCCATCCATCGACTGAGAGATTAGGGTTTCTCGCTCTAAATTGGTTTAGGGTTTTTGTAGGTTTCATTGGGGCGGCTACTGGGCTTGGCCTTAACATAATACGACTAGGTCTACTATTAACATGTAATTTAACCCATTTACAGAGGCCCACAGGCTAAAGCTTCTATTTTCTAAATAAATAAATAAAAAGATTTAGATAAAAGAACTAAATTTACTATGATTTTTCACAAATATTCTATAATTTATTTTCTTAATTAGAAATTTATATAATTTTTTTTTTACAATACTAACGTTTTAATTATTATTAATTATATATTATATTCATAATTATATTTAAATTATTTTCTTGTTTACAATATTTTCAATTTATTATGATTTTCATAACTTTCTTATATAAATTTGTATCTTTATTATGGTAATAAATTGAAAATATTGTTTTAATGAAGTATTTGAGTGCCATTATAATTTTCGTAACTTCCTTACATAAATTTGTGTCTTTATTATGATAAAAAATTGAAAATATTGTTTTAATGAAGCATAACACAAAATCTTTTATAATATGGAATTTTGTGTTAATTAATTATAACCGTTAACAATCTTTCATCTCCATCATGTGAACAATCTGAAAATTTTCATCTGTCGTCGATAATTCTTACACATATATATCACATTATATATACAATATGACATATATAATTATGTATAGTAAGAAGTTCGAATTTATATATGTTATTTAGTAAATATATCTCATATTATATACAATAATACCTTATACATAATTCCTACAGAATTTGTGTTTAAATTTATTTATATAGTAAATATTACTAGAACAGTAGTAAACGACATGATCATATATACATATTTTTCCTTTATAAATGTATTTGATTACATTATACTTTAATATATCCGGAATCTATAATAGTTATGTTATATGTTTTAGTATATATATACCCCATATTATATACAATAATACTATATAATAACATATAGTTCTATTATTTTTTGATAGGATGACCAAAATGTAGTTCTTCTTTACTGTTGAATTCTTAATAAACCCTAGAATGTATCATATTCAAAACTAGATTTTCGTTTGTTTGCCTATTTAATCGAATATCTAAAATATACCTAATATACCACATGTTTCATATGTTTTGAATATATACAATACTAAGCTCGAAATTTCTAGCTAGATTCTGTTGGATAAGTTTTCTTCTTCACCGCCGAAATCTCAATAAATCCTAAAATGTATCACATTCAAAATTACATTTTCATTTGATTGCCTATTTAATCGAATATCTAAAATATACCTAATGTTTCATATGTGTTGAATATATACAATACTAACCTCGAAATTTCTAACTAGATTTGTTCGAGAAGTTTTGTATTTTTTGGCCGTCGAATGTCGTCTTCTTCACCTTCGAACTCTCTAAAATTTCAAAATAAAAATCGTAATCCACGTTGGAAGGAGTAGACGACCGTTTTCGTAGAAGAAAAGCATGAAAGGTTTTTCACTTCTTTTCAAAACCGTATCCCATGATTTTTTCCAATTAGATATTTGTTATATATCAATTAAATAATAGAACTTGGTATTAAATTAATTTGGGTCCCACTTCTTTCCAAAACTATATCCCACGATTTTTTTCATTTAGATATTTGTTATAAATCAATTAAATAATAGAAATGAGTATTAAAGTAATTTGAGCTTACATTTGTGTAATATATTGGCTCATTTAGGACTTTTGTGAAATTTATTAGTAATTTGGGTCTTTTATGTAATATCATATATCAATTTAGGCTATATGAGTTAAAGACCCTAAAAAAATTAGAGAAAAAATCTTGAAAAATCACTTACTTTAGACGTGATTTTTCACACTAACGTTCTAAAATTTTATTTATTATCTTAATTAAGATTTTTTTTTTAAGATTTCATATTTTTTTAGAACCATTTTAACATTTCACATCAATGTTAAATATAATTGATTTTTGAAAATATATAAAAATATTATCTTAATTATATTATACCAAATTTATTATTTATTTTATAACTTTCATAATTATTATAATAAACAATCCATAATTATATTTGTATTTATTATTATTAAGATGTCATTTATTGTAGATTTACTTTTAATATGATATTAAGTTAAACTATTATGGTAATATTATAATTAATAATTTTTATAAATTCACTTTATTTCAATTTCACCTCAACTCAATAACAAATTTTTACAAATCTATTTTCTGATGCGATCTACCGTTACACTATTCTCCTATCAGTCTTTTCGTTTGGTATTCCGATTTTGTTCTTTCCATTTTCATCTTATAATATGGTATACCATTTTGGTTTCCCAATTTTTTTTTGTTTAGTTTTTTCATTTGGTTTTTCGATTTTACGCCTGAAAATGTGCCTTCAACTGTATATACTCTTATGATATTAAAAATCTACTGAATATATCTATCGTACACGGTATACAAAATTTAAAATTTACTAAACATACCCTATCATATATTGTATACGAAATATATACCAGTATAATATTAAAAATCTAATGAATATACCCTATTATATATTGTATACAAAATATAAATTTTTACTAACTGGAAATATTTGCCGAAAATTTCTCAAACTTCTCTACTTCAGCCGACCATCGTAAAGCGCCTTCTTCATCGCGTAGATTTTCACAAATATTTCTGTCAGTCTGTTTCTTTAGTGAAGAAATGGGAATGAATAAAGGAAGGTTTTCAAATAAGGAACGTTTCAACAGATAATTTTGGTGATTTTAGTCCAAATTTCTTCCAATAATCTCTCTCTCTCATTTCTCTCTCCATCCATTCTTTCTTATTCCATTCATCTCCTTCAAGTTTTCCAGTGAGTGCATATTTTTTAATATTATTAATTTTGTTTATGAAATTGTGAATTATAATATGTCGGTGAAATTTTTCAATAAATTTTTTCGTTGAAGTAAATTTACAGTCAATCAAGTATATATACCACACTCTTTTCTTCTATTTTGCATTGTTTTTCATATATACCACATATTTTAATAATTTATGGTTTATACTTATTATTTTATATCTATTTTGCGTTGTTTTTCATATATTGTAAGGTATTTTGAAAATTTATTACCATGACTGAAACTGTTTTCGATTTAAATAGATCATTTTATACCTTTATATATTTTAAATACTATTGTATAGTGATATATATTTATATTCTTTTTTTTTTCAGGTATAACCAACATTGCAGTATATTATGATAGTTTTTTCAATGATTCCGACAACTACATTAGTTATAGTGTATTCAAAATTTTAGTGAATGAACATATGTCTTTTCAAGACTTACACAATAGTTTTCTATCCAAGTTAGGCAGTTTTTTTTATTTAGATAATCTAGATATATACTTCTACTTAGGTCCTATAGAATATCTTAAGAAGGACTTGCCAATTACCAATCATAGCGATGTTAAATGGGTTTACCATATAATAACATCACATGTGGAGCAACACATTGCACTCATTGTTCATTATGTTGGCCATTTTACTATTACTTTGGATTCTAGAGCTTCCAATACATTACCAACAGACATCCATGCATATGAGAGCCGTTTATTTTTTAAAATATTGAAATATCAAAGGCTTCTTCCACTTTCAAAGTAAAAATCCATGACAAGTTTTCAACATAGACTTTGTTGAAACAATCCTTGTAAGTCATTGCCATTAGAGACAATTTTCAATATCGTACAATTAAATCAAATTAACAAGCAAATTTTGATTTTGCAGTATGTATTTGAGGAATGTTTATGGTTAGTATGTACTTCATGTTGCTTCCACGGTGACAAGTCTTTATGGGTCGGTATAGGGGAGTAATCCCGATGTCTAAGTCGAGATGTCGAAAATGCTCCACTAATTACATTTTTTAAAAATTTGTTCTGAAGATTGTTTGACACCATGGAAAGAGACGTCGAGAAAAGTTAAAATAAATATTTAATTGTTTAATTTTTCCTGATGCTGCTGCAGGAACGTCGAGGATAGTTCCAATTGTCTCCGATGTCTATGTTGATCGCATCGAAAAAAATTAAATAATAATGTAATTGTTTAATTTTTCTCGACGCCATTAATAAAACGTCGGTTTTGGTTGAAACTATCCCTGATGTTTCATTTTATGGCATCGAAGAGAGTGAGATCTCCCAACATTTTCAAGGTGCGTCAGGAGATCCCCTATCTATTTCGTTTCTTTGTTCATATAACCTAAAACGAAAAAGAAAAGAGGAAGAGGCCGAGAGAGAGAGATTGTCGTTGTCGTTCGTCGTCCATCGTTTGTCGTCGTTGCTGGAGTTCTCTGCCACCCACCATCCTCCCTTGTCGTCTTATTTAGCCGTTACTGCTCTCAATCAAGGTTTTTTTTAATGTTTTTTTTAAAGTTAAAAAAATATATGTATTTAATGAATGTATATTCAAATTGTTTGCATGGATAAAGTTTATTGAAATTGTTTAAAGTTTTTTATTGTTTTTGTTTTTGTTCTTGTTTAGTTAATTAGTTTTAGAATTTATATTTTAAAATAGTTTTAGATTTAGATTTTGAATTAGTTTTAGATTTTAGTATTGAATTTGAATTTGAAGTGTTTTTAGGATTTAAGAGTGATGTTGAGATTGAATTGGAGATTGTTAAATAATTTGTATTTGTTGAGATTTGTATGGGTTATATTGAATTGGAGGAGGGTGTTTATTGAATCTGAGATTGTGATTTAATTTCAATTTGAAATTTAATTTAATTTGAATTTGGATTTGAATATGAATTTCAATTTTATTTCCAATTTGAATATTTGAAAAATTTTGGGGGTTATTTGTCACTAGTTTTGTTTGATTGGAAATGTTAGATAGCTTGTATAAGATTGAAGTCATTTGTTATTGATTTGTTTTATGTCTATCCTGTCTCAGTTGAGTATAGAGAAGGAGTGTCCTAATTTTTAGAGCTTGTAAAATATCATGTCGATAATTATGGACGAACAAGGTATCTATGCAAGAGATGTATGAACTCAATTTGGGACTCATTAGAGGGTATGGAGGAACAAGATGCTCCAACCTCCGGTCCCAAAAGAGTACTGCTTGCAGTTCTTCATCTTCTTGTGACATGCATTCGTTAAAGGTTAGTGAACTAAAACCTAGCCTTGAAAATGCTTACCACTTAATTGAAGAACAACGAATAAGGGAGGAGGAGAGTGACTGACAAATGGAAGAAAATGCATAATAAATGAAAGATGATCGAGGAAATGAGTCAGGCACAGAGAGGACTGTGAACACTTGGGGTACGTACACTACTACAAATTTGGCATTCTTTGATATGCAAAACACGTAAACAGTGAATAGTCCATCGAGAATTAGCATCTTCATGATCTTGATACTGATTTTTCCTTCTCAATGATTCTTGTACTAAGAATTGTAACGTTGAAATCCAAATTTATAAACAGTGCAATGGTGGATATTTGAACCCGAGACCTCTTGTTTCTAGGTACATACAAGTGCCAATTGAGCTAAGCTCATGTTGTTCAACTTCTACAGCTTCTACAAATTTTAAAAACCCTAAATTACAAACTTTCAATTCAACTCATTAAAGTTGAACACAATAACTAATTTGATTTTGATAAAGTCACTTATTCTAATCTAATTATAATTGCAACATTCGTGTTTCGTAAAAAATAGTTTTTTCTTGATGGCCAATGTCCATCAAGATATCATTTTTCTTGATGGGTCTTGCCTACGATCATATCATAAACCCAAAATTATAAACGTTTTTCTTCATGGTCAATGCCCATCAAGATATCATTTTTCTTGTTGGACCTTGCCCATGATCTTTTTTTGGTCTTTGTCCATTAAGAAACCCTAGACTCATCAAGAAAATTCTAAACCCATCAAGAAATCCAAAACAAATATCTTAATTTTTTTCGATGATAACCATTGCAAATTAAGAAAATTCATCCCTTGATGGGCCTTGTCCATTAAGAAACCTAACTAACTTGATGGGCATGGTCAGTCAACTAATATATTATCTTTGATGTTTATTGTCCATTGAGAAATAGTTTTCTTGACGTTTGTAGACCATAAAAAAACTAAGAAATCTTTGCTCATCAAGGAAAACAAGAATCCACATTTTTTTTTTTACATTTTTCATATTTCTTCAAAAAAAAAAAAGAGACTTTTCTTGACATACATTGTGTCAAGAAAAATATTTTTCTTGATAGTTCTTTGCCATGACCATCAAGAAATCAAAATTTGCGTGCGTCAAGAAAGACCAAATTTGTAGTAGTGGTATTTTTTAACTTTTAATTTGTTTAATTTCTTATTTGTGATATATATCTAATGTACTTTTATATTATTTGTAGGCTTGAAATTCTTTCTTTTAGCGTCCACGACTATGTTTTAGGAGATAGGTGTAGTTTTTTTTTCTTTGGATATATATGTTTGAACAATTTGAACAACTTAATTGTAATTTTTGTTATACATTCAAATTTCATATTTAGTTTTATAAATTACAAGTTTTTTATTTTAATAATTTGTTATAAATTTTGTTGGTTGCCTTTCAATGTGGAACCGAAAACAATACCTCACGATAACAAAAAATAATAATTAAAAACAGTTATCCCAATGTATAACCAATGTAGGGATAAGGTGTTCCTCGACGTCTTCTATCATATCGAGGAAATCTTTTCCCAATGTACGAAAATCTTTTCTTAACGTCTTGTTGGAATTTCCCTATCTCTGACACACGGAGGTGGTATCGGGCTTACTCCATTGCCGAAGTCAACCACACATCGATATGGACTGTGTCAGGGATAAGGCGATCCTAATGTTGTCTCTTTAGCGCATTGGAAAAAGCTTCCTCGACGTAGTACTCCCAATGAAGATTCTGACGTTGGTAGAACCTTGGCCAATGCACTATGGCGTCAGGAATGCCCCAGATCCTTGTAGTGAAGGACTTAATAAAGAAGAAAATAAGTATACTTGGTTTGAAGTTGAGCACTGCTAAGGATATATTCCATTATATTTCTAGATAATGGTTTAAACATTAGTTACCAAAAAGCTTGGCGTGCACGTGAAGCTGCATTAGATGAAGTTAAAGGATCTCTTGAGAACTCATACAACATATTACCAACATTTGCGTACATGTTGGGTGTCAACAAATCATGTATCTTAAATATATGTCCATACATAAATAATATATATTTACTATACCATGAAATACATTATTTTTTGTATCAATATATCAAATTTTCATGTCCATAAGTTCTGTTATTGTATACAAGATTGATGCTAAAGGTAATTTTCTCTATTTCTTTATGGCATTATTTGCTTTAATTTTTGGTTGGCAACATTATTGTCTTGTTATCTCTATTAATGGTAAAAGTCTAAAAAATAAGTACGATGATACTCTTTTAACTGCTTCAACACCTGATGCTAATGATCAAGTCTTTCATTTAGTTTTTTGTGTTGTTTATTTTGAGAATATTTTTTCATGGACGTGGTTTTGCAACCATTTGAAGAAAATAATAAGTGGAAGGAATGATGTTGTGATAGTATCTGACAGACATAAAATTATATTGCAAAGTCATATAGAGGTATTTCTCATATGTTACATTGCATGTGCATGATTCATTTACTAAGGAACCTAATATTGAAGTATAAGAGAATAGTTGATACTATATTTCATGGATGTGGCAAAGTTTATAATCTAGTAGATTTTAAACATGAGATGCGTATGTTGGAATCCGGTGCACCTAGTATACTGTATATGTCAAGAGTTAGAATCAATTGGTTTTTTGAGGTGGTCTCATGCATACTCTGATAACTTGTAGAAATACAAGTTATTATGGCTTTTTATGTAAAATAATGAAGCCTTATCGCATAGAAATGGAAGAAAACATGAGAAAAAGTAGAGAATTTGATTAACTTATGTATCACATGTTACAAAAGAACTTTATTCCTGTTTTATCTTGTTTTATATGTCCTATCACAAGATATTATTGCTTTCTAAATTTAAGATGTTCATCCCTAGTAAGAAGGTGATATAATAAATTGAAGATGTACACTACTTTGTGCAAGACCATATACAAGTTGAATGCATACGAAAAAAGTTCTTCAAAATCAAGTTCGATAGTTTCGTTGATGCTTCATCAAATTTAAATTTGAAAAAAAGGGTTCTTCAAATTCAAACCCGAAGGCTTCATCGATACTTTCTCATATTCAAGTTCATAGGCTTCATCTTTCTTAAACTCAAAAACTTCATTGTTCATTATCAAAACGCCACGTGTTACAGCCACTTTCATATCTTAAATTCAACTGGACGACAAAGTCAAATCAGCTCACCGACCTTTTTGCACAAAGATGTCGTCAACTATTTTCAGATCAAGGAAACTCAAATCGCCTCCCATCTCATCGCGTAACTCTTTTCTCACCGCATATTGAAAACGCCTTACACAATTACTTCGCAATACTTCTAGTCGCTAACTCCCATTGCATGCAATCTCAACACATTATCCAAGTTTTTGTCGTGTGCACTCTTATCACATAGTTCAAAATGCGATCAGGGTCTCACAACTACTATCTCCTTATTTGAATTTTGTCCTCGAAATCCAGTAAGCTCATGTGAAGAGTTGCGTGGATACTTAGTTTTCATTAGCTCTTCACTTTTCCAAATGACTTCCTCAACGTCATAATTATTCTACAATAGCTTAACCATGGAAATAACCTCCATTCTCAACACTTGGTCTTTTCTGTCTGGCACACGCAAAGGTTTTTCTTTATAAGTTAAGTCTTTTCTACTTCTATGGATTGCTTTTGAAGTATATGTGAGGAATCTGGAACATACTTCCTTAACATAAAAACATGAAAGACTTTATGAATTCTAGATAACTTTACATAAGCAACTTCAACTTATAGGCCACTGGTCCCACAGGTTTTAGAATTTCATAAGGTTCTATGTATCTTGGACTTAGTTTTCCTTTTCTTCCAAATCTAATTACACCTTAACAATGTGCTAATTTAAGGAAAACTTTATCTCCTTACATAAATAAAATGCGTGTATAATACAATTACAAACTACACGATCATGAGATTTAGGGCATCAACTCCAACAGCAAGGACATGTTTGTTATTTGTACAATAGCATAATGAATAAGATGAATGTTTTTCCACTCCAAAAAAAAAGGACATCTTTCCTTTCTCAACAACCTTTAAGGTGCAAAGAAAACATGAGAGCCAAATGAAAAGAGATTGAAAAGATTAAATGAATAGTTGATGAATATTGAATTCCTTCGTATACGGAAAATCGACATTAACATTTTAATTGTGGATAAGATTGAGGTTGATTTTGAGAGCTAAAAGTATAGGTCTTCACCGTTCAAAACCCTCTCCTATCCTTCTAAAAGTAAAAGCTATCTTTAGTCTTTTAGAATTGAAGAAAGTTTAAAATTGGAATATAAAGTGAAAATTTTGAATGGCCATCATTATTTCCAGTATGTAGGGCTAATATATAAAGAAACTCCACATATATATTGGAAAAGAAATAAATTTCATAAAATTGTTTCATAACATTAAAAATATATCAAGATTCAAGTTTCAATATTGAATCAAATGGAAAATCAAAGGACAATTAGTGCTAGAATTTTGGGTTGGAAATGTGACCAAAATTTTACATTGGTCATATAAAAGAATATCGTAAGTTCGAACAATTATCTCTTTATTAGTATGAGACTTTTTATAATGGTACTTGCAAAAGTAAAACTATGAAGGTTATGTCCACGGTGAGCAATCATACTACTATGTAGATACATGGAGGCCGTCCATTGTCCTCATCAATATCTTGGATCAATTATACAACAAACTTATAATTAACATTTCCCTTGTCAGAAAATCTAATTAAGTAATTTTAAAGGAATGCCAAATAGAGAGAAATTCAATCCCTTACCTACCCTTGTCATGGATCAAGAGATATAATTCTAACTAATTTTATTAAGAAAATCATCTAGTTTAAAAGTTTTATTGTATAATCATGAAGTTAAAACTTGCAAAACAACAAGTTGATGTTTAATAAAACCTCTTATCACAAATAAAATGAACAACTAAATTAATGTGTAATTGTGCGTGAAAAAACAGAGTTGAGTCATTGACAGTCAAGAAGTAAACACTTATACACGTTTACCACACTAAATAATGAATGTGTGAGAAGGACGAAAGCAAACTAATTATATGAGTACTTATTCAATCCAACAAATCGATCTATGGTACAAGCTAAGTACTAGTGTGACTTTATACTCGAACAAGCCCTAACATGAAGTTTTCTAGATATCCATGACGACACACGGGGATATTACTCAAAGGAAGCGGTGGATTTTTTTTAAAATTTTTTATTTTTATCATTGGGGCACCAACCCCAAATTTATATCCCATTAGAAAACTAGATTTGATTTTTATAAACAAGAAGAGCATGAGATGGATGAATCCTGTTAGATAGCAAAGAACACCTTATGTCTCGCCAATGAAATGTTGTTGAATGTTGAAGAAGTTGGCTTAGCATATTGATGATAAATGAAATCTCAAACCACACGTATGTGTATGTGTTAGACAATGGAGTTCACCAATCAAACTTCTATTCTTAGTGAGATTAGGAAAAGGATCTCTCCACCATGGGCCGATAACATTATTACAACATATGTGGGGCAAAGTTATTTTAGATGCTAAAAGTTCGATTTGATTTTACTACTGATCTCGATAAGGAATAAACCATGTGGAATCCGACATACTTCTATGCCAAGGAAGAAGAAGCTCAACTCACCAAAACTATAAATTTTGTTAAAACTAATTCTTCTTCTTTCTTCTTTTTTTTTCTTTTCTAAGAAACATCCCTATATTATGGCATTGATGACCTCTTTTCATAGATATTTTTGATAGTATAAACCTAATAAATATTGTCCGAGAATGATTTTATTTTTTTTTAAAAAATAAAGATTAATGAACCAATATTTTGAAAACTTATTAGAGTTGAAATTAAAATTATAATATCCATTCAACGTAAAATTGAATGTTTAAGAATTGATTAGATCAACATTTTCGAGAGCTTATACTAAATAAACACGAACCTCAAGAGGTAATTAAGGTCTAGCCTTTAAATTTAAACGGACAAAAATAGTTTGAGGATAACGATAAATTTAGGTCCTAAAAGCTTGGTGGAGGTTATTGAATCCGAGATACAATAGCTTTTGTTAGTCCATTTGTATGGTTTCAATTTCAGCATTGATGCTTGGCATCAAAGTTTAATACTTTTCCCTTTGAAAAATATCTTTAAAAGGGTTTTTTTTTTCTTTCAGTACAAAGTGTTATTAATTGGTGACCGTACACATGTCATTATTATAGAATCGAATAAATTGTATTAATTGGAGTAAGGACATATCCAACATCAGACATAATGCTTGTTTTACAGGGGAATCGTCAATGTTACAAGATGATTGTTGGACTATAAATTAGTCATAAAATAGGGTTTAGGGAAAAATATGTAAAATAAAAATATATCCTATTCAAACAAACCAAAGTGTTTAATTATATTTTTTCCCCTCCTAATATTTGATTTCATCAGTTTACTCTAAAATAGATTCTTAAGTAGATATAATTACTTTTGAAAAAATATTGTAAATGGTAAAGACTGTACAAAGTTTATCCATCCCAATATAGTCTAGATAGTTTTTATCAACATAGGAGTTGTAACCACTATTCCTTTTGTTTTTTATTCGAAAATGTTTAGAATTAACTGAAAACTAAGAATCTATGAAAACTAAAATCTTCCATAGATGTGTGACATGCATGCTTTCAAAGGATGTTTTCTTTACTCTTTTAGAGTGATAAATTATTCTTTTAAAATGTATATTTTTTATCGTTCTTTAGAACATTAAAAATTAAGCAATTTTCTTTTAGTTTTTATTTGTAAATAGTTTCAAATGTTTACGAAGTAATTATTATTATTTTTAATGTGATATTAGTTCACTGATGGTAAACTAATTTGTAATTTTGGGATAGTTATTTTTGAAAATTTAACGATGGTGATAGGAGTAGAAAGAAACCATCCATCTTCTATTAGTCCAACAACAGCAAATAATGAATTTTGTTATCTGCCAATCCATGCATTAATTATTCAAAA
>JBBPDI010000004.1:7916841-7927261 GCA_037974545.1 Cucumis variabilis
TATGATAAGAAGGAGCCCGTATTTTTCAATAAAGCTATTAAAACAATAATGTAAGAACAATTAGAAAAATATACAACTTACACACTTCAGCGGAAGCAATTTATTACAAACTATCCTAGGATAAACTATCAAATCTAAAAGAAACATCTTTTGACGACTTGTGCCCGAACACCAATCTTATTGCTTTTACAACTTTCATCCAATCCCTCATCTGAAAACATTTTGGAAAAACAACTACGTGTACAAAAATGCTCATTAATTGGAACAAATGTAATGGCTGCTATGTCCATGTTTTGGTGGGGTTCTGTGAATAACTGTAAGAAATTCACTGGTTGAGTTGGAAAGATCTATGCGAGAAGAAATTTCATGACATTTTCACAGTCCAAAAGCAGTCATGAATACATCCTAATTACAATCCAGGACTCCGATAGTAAATTCCTTACCTCAAATTACAACCACACAGTAATATTTAAGTAAGCAATTCACTCTCCAAAACCCAATCCTCCTCCTTGAGTCAACATATAGCATCAAACAAATTATTATTAACCATACCAAAACACTTCCAATCAACATTCAACTTAGTTCCCTTAATTACTTACCAAAACGTCACCAAGATGTTGCTAGACAGCGGCCTAATCTCCAACAAAAACTCTAAAAAATCACTCAAATAATCTTCCAAAGTCAAGAAAGAACCAAATCTTAATCCAATCTATAATAGGTATCCAAAACCTATAAAAAAAAAACCAAAAGCTTACCCAAAGCTCATCCACTTAGCAGATCCGATGATCAACATTGGCGGCAGGAGGAGAAACCCGGCGACTTGAGGTGCTCGACAACGGGGAGGAGCGGTAGACGAAGCGTGGTTAAAGCGGCAGCGTCGGACCGTCTTGCGAAAGGACAACCGACATGTAGAACCACCTCGGGCGGCGTGGAGACTCAGTGGCGGTGTGCGGATCGGTTTGGAGTCAGCTGAGGGAGGTTGTCCACGGCGAGGGAACGGCGGCGCGAACAAAAACCAGGGGGTGACCGGTTTGTGTGAAGAAGAGAGAAAGATAAATTTATTTTCTTTTTCTTTTTTTCTTTAATGCTCGCACGTGAGGCATAAAACCCAATATATACATATAGACATAAAAAAAGGGTTCAGGGTATAAAAAAAAAAAAAAACTTTGTATCAATTTCTATTTTGATCCCTCAATTTCTATAAGGAAAATGATAGGCATGCGCAGCGAAATAAAGATCAAGTTTTACTTTAACTGCAGCTAAACACTTTATAATTAACATGCATTACAACCCTAATTGGAACAAATAAACGGTTAATAGAAAAAACATACATTTGAAGCTTTTCTATCCTTGTAATCTCTTCAAGAATTTGAAGTCGAGACTACCACTACTCTTGACCCGCTATTCTCAAGACTTAGAATCCGGTTGTGGGGCTCGAATGGTGGAGGAAATAAAGAGAGATGGAATTTAGAGGAGGAATTTAGAGGAGGAACTTAGCTTTGAGATTTTGTGGGAAGAAAAGAGTTTTGGTTTATTTTATAATTCCAAATTACAAAATAAAATCTCACCAAAAGTCCAAAAGTTTTTTTTCCATTTGCAATAAACCATTTTATGAGCAAACTACATGCGAGAATGCATGTATTGAGCTTCCTATATCTCAACACATGACATTCCATAAAGTGTTTGGCCGCATGCATGAAGCTAGTTGCAAATAACATGCATGTGATAAGCTTGCCAAATCTCAACAAGTGTTGTTATTTAAATTAGTACAAAGGGACAATATGGTAATTTGACATTTAAATCAAATTCAAAGTTTGACTTTTTAAGTCGAAAGTCAACATTTTGACTTTTTACCACTTTGTCCATCTTGACTAATTTCGACCTCTCGAGCATGAATCCATATTCATTTTTTCAAAATTCAAATCTCATTTGAATATAAAGTTAGTCAAAGTTTGACTTTTCAAAGTAAAAAATCAACACTTTGACTTTTCACAACTTTAACCATTTTCATCAATTTCAAGTTTCTGAATATGAATATGTATTCATATTTTTAATATTTAAATCACATTTAAACATAAAAATTTATTTTAAACTTATAACTGACGTCTACATATATTCGTCAGTTTCTCTCTTTTTAGTTAATTCGAACAATTCGAATTATTCCAACAGAACGTTCTAAGTTAATTTCATATAAGCTAGCGGAGAAACCTAATGGACCTATAGATCATGGGCTCCAACGATTCAAGATTGACTAGCTAAACTCTTTAGACCAAACTAATCAACATTCGTTAACTAACAGATCATTCCACTAAAGTCTGATACTTGTACTCCTTTTACTATAGATATATTTGTGTCCATGTGATATATCCATTATAAGTAAGTTAATCCTTCACAAGTTGTTCATAATCTCGGTTGGGTCAAAGTACTATTTTTCCCTCGAGAGTACATCGTTCTCCTTAGATCTCACTAATCTACTACTAAACAATTGGTTTTAGGTCCAACCTATAAATCGAATCCCTCTCGAGTCAATAAGAAGGTGAGGCCTATTGTTGAAGACCTGGATTCAGTTCTTCAGAGAACAACCTATCTACTAACTTTAAAGCGGATAAGGAGTGAATTATGTCTTGCACCCTATGTCCCCAGTTGTCCACCCAGTCTTACCCCTAAAATGAGAAGCTTATTGGATTAGCGCTAATGAGCTGCTCTCACATATGCATATCTAAGGATAATCTCATGTGAATAGAAGTTCATAGTTAGCTCAAGATTAAGATTAAGTTACACAAGATATCTTTAAACAAAATTGTTAATACTATAATTTTAAAGCCAATACTCTAAAAGCGCATGCTTTAGTCCTTGAACTTTTGAAAAAAAAACTTATTTTGGTTCATCTCACTAGAATTACATTAACTCTTCCACAGAATAATGAGGTGGCTTCTATATTTGAATGATTATCCTCTAAATTCATCTTATTAATTAAATAGATAAATAACTAAGAAATCTTGCAAATTTATTCAACAACACCCAAATCAAATTAATCCAAATTAAAAACTAATTTTGTTCCTTTTTCTTCAAAACTTAAGTCTATCACATCCCTTCTCGATTCCCCACAATTTATTGATTTTTCTTTCAAATTGAAGTCTTGAAGCAAATCAGAAGATCAACATTAAATATAATAAGAAAATAAAATAAAATTTATCATGTTGGTATTAACATCCATGACAAGGAAAAATAAAATAAGTATAACACACATATAAAATAAACTCTACAAAATTGCAAATAAATATTCCAACAATGAATCAAAAAATCTCTTAAAAGAAGGAAAATGATAGAATTTTGGAGAAAGAGAAAAAGAAAACACCTCAATGAATTACAAAATATTCTAAACCTAGCATTAAAAAAAATTGTATGTGGATGAAATGCATCTAGCATATGAGTTGAGAAAAGTGAAGTAAGAATGACAATGCGCCAAAATATAACAATCAAAATCCTAAAGATAATGTCTCCTTGAGTTTTCTGATAAAGCATGAATTTATCATCTAACCTTTAATTAAAAATTAGAACTTTAGATTATTAAGAGTGATTACCTTATTTGATAGCCTAGTCATTTAAATATTGAAGTCATTTGTTAACGTTAACAGAATCTTAGCGACAGAGACCCAAATATGCTATTTTCTAAAAGATTAAATTTCCTTCTCTTTCCTCGTTAATTATTCAATTTTCTCAATTAAATATATTTCAATATAATTAATAAAGACACTTATAAAAAGGCAAAATAAGTTATAACAACTAAGTAAGCTCATATACACATTTATTGTTGTAAAAATGGCAAAAACAAAGCACAACCCACATATACAATATGTGAAATGTTATAAATGTCCTCGTTACTAATATACATTTGATACACTTGATACACCTAAAAAACTTAATACACCTTGATACACCTGATACTTCTTACTTGATACATTTTATGCTTCTTGACACCATTTGGATCTTGGATTCATTTGATGCACGTGATATTCTTTGATACAACTTGTGATATCCTTTAATACCCTTGAAACACCTTGATACACCTTTGATACCTTGATTCTTCTTGATACACTTGATACACTTCATATGATCTTGATATACACTTGATACACCTAATATCCTTGAAATGTAACACATGTACTTTTACTTCAAAATAATTAATTAATTGAATGTTGATTATTGTAAGTTGTTATAAGATATTGTTGATGCATTTGAAATATTCATTATTGTTATATATAATTGTTGATACTGTCATATATTGTTAAATACATTTGAAATGTTATTACTTAAAGATTTACTAGTTGATGTCTGATAAATTTGAGTATTTAAAATATTTATATGTTTATTATTTGGTGTATGATAATTTCACTTGTCGATGTATTTAAAATACACTCACTATAACTTTTAGGATTTCTTGCACATTTATCATAATAGGTTTAACAAATTAGGCCTATAGCACACCATTTTTGGTTTTACAAAAACGTTAAAACCCAAACCCAACCTAGATTTGAAAACAGAAGATTGCAAACTTGCCCTCACGTTGTGCTTCACTAATACACTTGATTAGTTTGATACACTATAATGTTTCACGATTAAGTTCGATACACTTGATGCACTCTTGGTAAACTTATTATGCTTCACTGATACACTCAAAAAATTTAATACGCTTGATACCCATGATATGTTTGATATATTGATACACTCGATTGATTAAATACACACTTGATATACTTGAAGTTCCTGCTAATATACTCGATACACTATTGATATACAGTTGTAAACTTGATTGATATACTTGATAATGTTTCACTTTACTGATATGTTGATATACTTTACTAATATATTGTTGATATACTTGATAATGATACACTAAGTTAGATTATTCATATACTTAATAATACACTGGTTTATACAGTTGATGCACTTGATACAAAATTCATTATATAACTAACCATAACTATAATGAATTGCAAAATTTTTGAAAAAAACGAAAATCACGTAGTAAGTATATCAACCAACTAATACATGTAAATAAGTACATCTTAATACGAATATACACAACTGATATACAAAGTAAACCAAAATAAAACCAACGTAAAAAAGTAAAACAAAATCATTTAAAATTAGATTCAATCCTAAAATTCACATCGATGAAGAAAGCAGAAAACAATCACAAATGAAATTCAATTCTTTAGATCAACAACCATTATATATCATATTGCAATTAATGTACCATTGATATCCTAAAAACAAGATTAATACAATAGAAAAGAAAATAATTTGTAGGTGCCTAATAGCAGTACATCCACTTCAAAAATAGAAAAAAGAGAAGCAAAACCAAAAATAAAACTTAAATCATCGTTCAAATCATTGAAAAATACAAAAAAAAAAAAAAACACAAAGATGAAATTAAAATCAATAATAAGAAAATATATTTATATATTTTTAATTTTCAATAAAAAAATAATAATAGATATCTAATATTGGGCAATTACTGACAAAAATAGGTGACAACCCGACATAGAAGAAAACCTTTAATGTAAGTTTAAAACCAAAACCATGTAAATTAAAATGTTAGTTTTAAACCGACATTAGTTGGACATCTATAATGTCAGTTTAATATCGTCATCAAAGAAAAATCGACATTAAAAGCCTTTATTAACACATTCTTTGATGTTGGTTGAGAACAAACATTGTACCTCTATAATGTCGATTTTAAATTGACATTAAAACCTTTTTAGTGATGATCACTCTCACCCATACAAATCAAAGAACAATGTAACTCTCGTGAGTGGAAGTTTATAAGTCACTTAGGATTTAAATTGAGTTACATGGTTTTTCTATTGAAATATTGATCTCTACAAGAATCCATAATGTCGATTTTTAACTATTTAATGTCATAAAAATGAACAATAATACAACAAATTAATAAAAATAAATTTGTAAAAATGGACTAAAAAATAAGGCTTTAATGTCGGTTTTAAGCTAACATTATTGGAGATCTATAATGTAGGTTTTAAACCGACATTGTTGGGTTCTTTAGTGTCGATTTTAAACTGATCAAAGCCCAACTGACATTAAAGGGACTTAATAACAATATCAAAGATGTCGGTTGAAAACTGACATTCAAGGCCTTTAATGACAGTTTTAAATCGACATCAAAATCTAACCGACATAAACGGACTTTAATAACACTATCAAAGATGTTGGTTGCCAACTGACATTATAGTCCAATTTTGTACTAGTGACTGTATTTTGCAATTCAATTTTATACAATCTCATTGCATAGGATTCCCCCACTCACACGTCTTCACTTGAATGGTTTGGATAAAATCATTTGTATAATATATATAACTCTTTGCGACATTTTACAAAGTGAGCCTCAATATATCTATATTGTTAGTAGTATATAAAACACCCATCTTACCCATATATTATAGATTCTTTAGGTTATGACTTCAATCATTTGTATGTCAACTACAGACTGTTCAAGTTACGTGAAAATAACCTTGCATCTTTGTTTATTAGATTTGAGTTATGCAAGACAAATATAAGATTCGTTTACTAAAAAACAAAATGACAGACCATAACATTTAGGACATAAAACCGAACAAAAACTTAATTAGAAGGGTTTTGAAATCATTAGTGCATAATTAGGCCTAGAACTAATTTTAAATTGTGATTCATTGATTGACTATGAATTTGATTGCAACATTTACATGTTAAATCCTATGAGACTGTCAATAGGCTTGAGAACCAAACCATGCAATGTGATTCGGCATATATTTTGTCTGTGTCCGCTTTTATTTTACCCTACTCGTGGACTATAAAAAATGAAGTTGGGGGTTATAATATTGCTGATCAATATGTTTTATCATATCCCCTTATCTCAAGATTGTTATTGTATTTCATGTATTTATTTTTTTATTTTACAGGCTTCAACCACCTAAAGAGTAAAACAGAGTGTTAGTGGCATAATGGAGCTAGAACAAATCAAAACAAAGCTAAACAGAAAAAAGAATATTGAAGTTTCAAAATTGTCCTTGAACAAATCAGAGTTGCGCTACGCTCGATGCTACAAGGTCGAGAGCCTTAATTTATGCAATACGTGAAACATTGTGATCATTCTTCGTGGGAAATTTTCATCAATCACTACAGTGCTACACCCATGTCGTAACATTTCGAAAATTTTATAAATAATTATTTTTGCTGCCTTGGGGTTGATATCTCGATCCTAATCGATTTTTAGTGTATTTTCTCTCTATTTTTTACTGTTTAATCTTGGATGTCCGAAAGCTCAAACTTCCTTAATCAACATCTCCATGAGGAGCTAAAGTACCATTCTTGCTTCAGCGTAGAGTTCGTTTTTCCTCATATTGTAACTTGGAAAATTTTGATCAATTGCATAATTTTATGATTTTTTCTTTGGGGTTCGTTTTCAATCTTGCATGTTTATGAATATATCACTGCTTGAAGTTGTATGATCATTAACTAGGTATCAAATTGCAATATGTAACATATAATTGTGATTCGATATTGAGTGACAAAAGGATTGATTAACTTGTTATATTGTTCTAATCCCTAAAAAGAACTGTGACGAATATTAATTGAGGTTGTTCCTAGTGTGGTTAGTCTTAATTGATAATGATGCTTTTCATCTAGTTGAGTTAACTAATTTAATTAATTGGACCATCGTCTAGCTTTTCTAGATATGTTATAACATATGAATTAATATGATAATCTATGATCAAGTTATAATTCAGGAAACAACTTGCAAGCCTAGATCAGACTATTTAATTATTAATCTTTGTTTATTTTTTTTATGCAATTTAATTTTCTTGCATACAAATTCAAACACCAACGCCCCCATCTGTTACTTAGGGTTAGTTTAATAATAGAGGAATTCAAAGGTTCCCTATGTTCGCTAGCTATCACCATTCCATTTTTATTGGTCAGCTATTCAACTATTTACTCCATAACGGTGACAAATTTCAATTGGTTATAAATAATGAATTTCAATTGGTTAAAATCATTATTTATGTCATCTTTAGTTAAAATCGTTTTAAAACTTTTAATCAATCAAAGTTAATTTAATATAAAATGCTACACTTTTCATATAATTAAAATCATTTAAGAGTATTTAGTATAATGATTTTAAAAATGAAAAAAAAAGATAATTTTAATTATTTAGGATCACCCTAAAAAATAGACGTTCTAATATATCAAACTCACTCTAAACCATGCATGGAATAGCCATTAATTATTATTGAAGAAATTTTTGCAATTTCGTTATGTGAGATAGAAAACAAACTCTACTACAACAAAAGAATTACACATGTTATGTATCAATAGGAGTATGTTATGTTGACTTGTAACCAAAGTTTGAAATATTGGTGTTGATGGAAATATCGAGTTCTTGATTTTATAATAATTTTGAGAAAATATATGGAAATTGATGAAAATGGTTCTAATTAGTTAATGAAACTTTGATTGTAGCTTATTTGGACTATAATTGATATTTTTAATCATTATTTATATAAAGTAAGACAATGTTTAGATGTCTATTATAAAAGATTTGTGAAAATATATTGTGGTGAGAGCAGAAATTCTAAAAAGAAATATAAAATAATCACAACATAATATAAGATTTTAAGAATATTTTTTTTAGGTGAAATGATAGAAAGTTATGAAAGTTTTAGAGGGTAAAAGGGAGAACTTATATTAATTCAAATTTTGCAGTGAAAATGATGTAAAATTTAATTAAAAAAGTTTGAATGTGGTTAAAAATAAATATAGGTTATTCTTGTGGCCTTTTCGAATTCAATTTCTTTAGAAATGAATGTTTTTGGTTGAAATTAAAGCTAAGAATGTAATAATGATTTTTTTTTAAAAAAAATTAAAAGTCGTAAGAGCTTCTTTTTTTGTAAAAATGACATGTGAAATTATAGAATTATGCATAATTTGTGCGTTAAGATTGAAAATTTTGAACTAAACTAACTTAACTAATTAAAAACAAAATATAACAAACTTCTCAAAATATCAAAATTTCTTAAAATTAAAATTTCAAAATTTCAACCAATCGAAAGAAAATAAAATAAAAAATTCTCTAAATATTCTTAAAATTTCGTAATTGGAAAAAACACAAAATATTCCCTTATCTAGATTTTAAGTGAATTGACGTCTCGAAAACATTTATATTTTGATGAAAAATTTAAAATATAACAAATTGTGCAGACTTCATGCATGAGATCTTGCGGTTAAGTGAGAATTTGAGTCTGTAGACGTAGTGTAACTTCACTCTTTGCAATACTCACATCATTATAATTATAATACTTCCCTGGTTGGATAGATTTACATCATATATACACAAAAATGTTGGGAAAAAAACACTTGAATGTGTTAGAAAGGGAAAGTAGCAAAACATTAAAATGATGTGGATGAGGTGTAAGAACGAACATTTACGTAAATAAAGAAGAGAAAATGTAGAAAGGTTTTGAGATATTCCTCGAAGTGCTAAAAAAGAGGGTAACCCAATCTAAGGGGATGGACAAGGTCGCAATTCAATGGCCCCATTTTCCACTCGCCTTTGAAGATAACCCAATTTTATTCTCACACTTCCCGAGGACTAACTACATCAAACCCATTTTAATTCCTAATCCATTTCCAAGTTTATATTTTCTTCTTTTTAAATTACACCTATTCCCCATGTGAACAACACTTGATCAATAACACATTTATTCCCATTTTAGGCATTCATCATTTAATTCTTTTTAACTTTCGTCCTTTTACTGAAATAAATAGATAACAACAAAAAGTCAGTTTACAAAACTTATATGACTTGAGCAAATTAATAACAATCTTTTCAATAGGAAGAAACTATCGACTTTTATTTGATGGTTGAAAACCAGTGATTTATCAATTTATTTAGCAAACAAGGAAGATTCATGCAAATGCAAATTATAACCTATATGTTGTTAGCACTAAATGACGATTATTATTGTATCGTAGAAGATCCACTGCCTTAAAAACAAAATTGACACGATTTCAATGATAAACTGTTAAAAGCTTATTGCTTTCCAAAATTAACACAACATAACATTTTAGTAGAGTAATATAATACTAAAATCCAAATTCGACTTCAAGACCACAATTTTTAATAAGAATTCAACAAAAACTTTCTTCAATATTAAATATAGAAAACATTTTTGATCCAAATTCAATATAACAGTGTCATATCTAAATTGAATATAAAAAAAAACATTTAAAAATTTAACTAATTGACTCGTTGTTCTACCATATGTTAGATGAATCATATCATACGTAGGAAGCAGTTCATATATTTTCGTTCAGCCATTAGTTAGAGTTGGAAAATGGAAATGCTTATGAACCTTAG
>JBBPDI010000004.1:7931302-7955471 GCA_037974545.1 Cucumis variabilis
GCATACGTGGAGAGAATTCAAAGAGAAGAAAGAAGCAATGGGGTGGATACATTGGCACACCAGAAATGGTCTGGTGCGAACTACTACGATCGGTATCTGAAGACGGTTCAGGGGGGGATTTCGTCCACCGCGGCAATGGGAAAAGGCAAGCAAATTGTTTATCATTAGATTTTGATATCAATGTTAAAAAACTGTTAAAGTGTGTTTATCAAGTGTTTGAATTTTGAAATGCAGGGGTAACGGAAGAGCAGTTCAAGGAGTCGTGGACGAGGGAAGGAGCAGTGAACTTGGGAGAAGAAGGGAATGTGGTGGTAGCCAAGTCCAGAATGTAATGAAGAGCAAAAGCGAAGCAAGTTCTAAGAATAATGATAGTGTGGCGTTGGAGATTTCATTATTTTTATTGGTTATTTGGGACAATCTGTTTTTTTTTTTTTTTTTTTTTTTTTTTTTAAAATTTATTTTATTACTTTGGGTTTTTCTTCCTCTTTAAAATTTGAAGTACCAGCATTATGAAATGTCATTTTGTTGTCTTGTATTGTGTCCCAACTCCTCCACTTTTTTTTTTCCCGCTGTGTTATTGTCATATATGTAATGAATGAATTGGAAGCTCTTCTTCTTATTTTTACTTTGGGTTTTGTAAAAGCCTTCTGTTTTTCTATTTGTTTGATTATTGCTTCCCACACCAAAATTGTTTTTTTTTTTCTTTTTTTAATTTCTTTTTTCTAGATTTATGTGTATTTAAATCTTAGTTTCTTTTTCAAGGGTAAATAAAGCTTTGTTCAAATCTTTTATGAGAGATAGATACACTACTTATCGACACATAAATGTAACCAACTAACAAACTATAATCTAAATCTTAATAGTGTCGTGTATCTTTCTACATTTAATGTAGACTAACTTTTATTACCCATTTGAATTGTGTAATGATTTTAGCAATTCCTATTTTTCCAATTCGTTTTTTAACATGCCTGTTTGTTCTTCTGTCTATGATTGTAAAAACAAACCATACAAGTGATACTAATTCATGGATATTGTTAATTTTAGTATTTTGTTGAATAATTTGTCTCTAATTTATGTATGATGGACTGGACGATACATAACAGATATATTCAGAGCTCATGAATATGGTAACTCTCTCTTTCACACACACTTTCTCAATCTCAAGGGTAATAGTGTAAGGTAGTAGGGTTGGTTTGGGTAGAACTTGGATTTTTCTTTTTGGCCTTAATCACAAATTTATTAAACAAAAATTTTGAGCCCTAAGAAACCAGAACAAAAACATGATTTATATTTAGAGACATAATTACAAGACATAGTTTATATTGAACTACTAACTACTAGATATATACAATAGTTTAAAGACAAAATTGACACAGTTGCCTGTAGGCCAGGCTTGGGATCACAGCCTCTTTTTGTAAGTCATAATTACAAGACAGAGTTTATACTTGGGATCACAGCCTCTTTTTGTAAGTCATAATTACAAGACAGAGTTTATTCGTAGAAAGTGAAAAATATGAAAAAGGTTTGAACTTAAAGTTTAGTTTTTAACATAAAATATGGAAAAGGTTTGAACTTAAAGTTTAGTTTTTAACATAAATAATTCATCAAGTAAAACATATAACATAAAACTGGTATGTTGTACATAAAACTGGTAAACTCTTTAGGTCTATAAATAACTCTTTTACTTTCTAAAATGATTCTTCTCTGTTAATTCTATACTTTGAAACTCGATTATGTTAGTTTGATAGTTCAATACTACCGTGCCCTGATAATCTTGATCATGATATCATCATGCATGAACTCGGTCAAGGATAATAGAGTAAAATCAATACATATCCATTCGAAAATATGGAGATCAAATGATGCTATCTTTGCAATACAAAAACTGCATCTCTTTTTACAAACTTTATGAAACAAGAAGAAATGTAAAACCAGAAATTTCTGTCACTTTTCAAAAGTATCACTGTAGAATTCAAGTAAATTATTTGAACCCTTTCTTCTCACTCTTCTCCTTTTGGGCATACATACATATATACATACGTAGATATATATATATACACATGTGTGTATATGTATACACATATGTGTATATGTAATTTGGTTTTAAGTATCATACTAAGGTAATAATATGCTTTTAATTTGGTTTTGTTTTCTTTTAACTTATACTTCAAAAGTTTGGTCAAAAAGATATTTGGCACTAAATTAATTTATTTTTAGATATGATCAAGGCAAGGTTTAAAATCTACGGGCGGACCCAAATTTATAAGGTACCAAAATGAGGCATAGGAAAATACTCATCCCAAAAGGAAAATGTCAATGCGTAGGAGTTTGAGTTGACCAGCCGAATTGGTGAACATATACCAATTAAAAAATAACTGAGTAAGACACCAAAGTGACTAATACTAATAATAGAGTAAGATAATAGCAATGTGGTTTGAGCATTTTGTGAAGCTTAGTGTCCTTCGACTAATACTCTTCATACCATTACGAGCGAGTTATCCATTTCTTTGTAGGACTTGTGGTTATTTGGGGGGCTTCCGAGGATTTCTACAAAGCAATCATCTTGTCCTATAAAGAGTTAATCTCTTTACGAGATAAGAACAAATGTCTTTCGATGACATGTCAATATCTTTTTTAGGCATACTATTTAATAGTTTGTATGCAGAGGAATGATCACATTACCTCTTCTAAGAATGACTCCCAAGTGACTATTAGCTCTTGGATCTCATTATGGTACCTTGGGTTAAGAAGCTACTATAAGTTAATTGCATGAAATCAAAAGAAAGCTTCACGCTCCAAATCGACTTAAAACCTTGATGGCTCAAAGATCTAGTCTCGAGAATGGTCCTCTAGAGACAACACGTTATTTGCAAAACATGGAATAAAGGACGATATAAAGGATGCAACATATTAATTGTCTCTTATCTTTGTTGGTTGTGTCTCTTCGTGTTTCCTCAGAAGGGATCATTTATTCGCCCTAGAGTATTTAAGATTGCAAGCTTAATGGCTGATGGAGCTATTTATAGTCTTGCAGTCCCAGTTTTGGCCAACATTTATCATAGGCTAAGTTTGATAACTAACGATTTGAATCTAGTAGGACACATGGACTTTCACTTTTTCATGCATTACGTCCATGGTTGGTTAGCTCATTATTTTGACACACATTACCCACTTTCGAAAGAAGTTTGAGGCTCCAAGATGACTAACTTTTTCACCGAAGACATGTCTATTTATTTTGGAGAATATGAGGCACGAGAACTGATCCATAATGGTACAAGAATTTAGTGGCACCTGAGTCTTCAAAACCAGAATGAACATGAACACATGACCGATACTCATGATTCATCATTTTTGCAGACTTTCTATTTTGCAAGCATTCATTCCTGCTACTTGTCATCATGCTATGGGAATATTTGGATTATAACATCATATAGTCCATATCTAGCAGTTGGCTTTTACCACCTGCAATCACACTGACAATTTGGCTTCTTGAATTGTCATTCTCAAGGATGGAATTTTTCTTCCTAGGGAGAGTATTGCTTCTACTCCATAAACCAAAGAATAAGGTGTAACACCTGTAAGAGTACGATAGGTAGTTTGATAGGCCCTCAATACTTCCCCAATCTTTTCTTTCCAATCTCTTTTTGTCTTGGAGACCACTTTTTTCAAAAGATTGCATAGAGTTCTGTTGAATGAGTTACAACGATCCGAGATTAACTGGCTAAACTCTTTGAGACCAAGCTAGTTAACATTCATTAACTATTGGGTCATTCCACTAAAGTCTCGTAGTTGCATTCCCCTCGCTATAGATATATTTATGTCCATGTGATATAACTCATGATAACTAAGTTAATCCTTCACAGGTTGTTCATAACCTTGGCTAGGTCAGAGTACAGTTTTACCCTCAAGACTACATCTTGCTTCTTTAATCCCACTGATCCACTATTGAATAATTGGTTTAAGATCCAACCAATAAACTTAATCTCTCTTAGGTCAATGAGAGGGTGTCCCCTTGTTCAAGACTTGGATTCAATCATTAAGAGAGCAACCTATTTATTAACCTTAGAGCGTGTAGGAGTGAATTTCGTTTTGCACCTTATGTCCCCAACTATCCACCCGAGCTTATTGGGCCAACACTAATGAACTGCCCTTACCTATATAGATCTAAAGATAATCTCGTGTGAATACAAGTTCATAGTTAGCTCATGATTAAGATTAAGTTACAAATGGTATCTATAAACAAAATAGTCAGTTTTATTATAGTTAACAGTGTTATAACTTTAAAGTGACTATTTCATGGTTCTAGTCTTAACATAGGATGCCTCTACTTCAATGTCTTTACATGAATGATTCAAGATCACATCATTTGTACTAACTACAAAGCAGACACATTCATAGTGTCCCCATAATAAGGCGTCCAACCTGTATTCATATACTATAGATCGTTTAGGCTACATACTCAAACTTGATCCACATTTATTTCACTACATAAAGTTCAAATCTACACTATATAGCCTCGGGACTTTATCTCCTTGGATTCAAGATTATAGTATTCTATTTTCACTAATAAGTCTCCAATAACCACTTTATTGAATAGAATATAATTTAAACTACAAACTACGAGTTTTAGGACATAAATTCCAACTGTTTTGTCATTCACAGAAGATACTTAGTCTCAACTTCTTCCTTCTCTGTTTTTGGCTTTCTTCTCTCGTCTATCGATTCCTTCCACCGTCCGTTCAACATTCAAAATTTTCTCTTCTCACTTTCATCAGAAAATCTAACACCTTAGAACAAAATTTCTCTTTTTTCTTTGGCTTTCAGTCCTATTTATAGTGAGTTTTTTCACATCCAAGGGTCACTTTCACACTTTACACGTGTCACCTTACTAACTCATCGCACCATGAAGCCAATCCAAACTCAATATGTAGGCTAACTGTCAACAGTGATTTGACTTTCCCTTGAGACACACACCTTATCTCCTTGGAAAGTCAAACTCTTAAATCGCCTGACTGTACTTTTCTCTTTCTGAAAAGTCACTGCCGTTTACTTTCCCACAACGAGTTGTCAAGTCATCTTGACAAGACATCTACTTCTTCACCTCACTTTTTCTCGTAGTACAATACTAAACGCCTAGCTCTTGGTGTTCAATGCATGCTTCCTTCTCTCCAGTTGCTTTTATCACATCACTTTCTTTCACGCGATAGAATCTTTGACTCATGTTTTTCTCTCTACATCACATATTCTCTATTTCACCCTTTCTCGGGTATCAGGACCTCATAACTAGTCCCTTCTTTTTGGAATTTCATCATCAAAATTGTACTCCATCATTCTCTTTCCTTTATCCAATGTAAGACCTCACGCAAAACTTAGTGAACAGAGTGAGAAGCTACTCTTGTTTGCGTAGGCTCCTCGCCAACTTTGGCTTTTTCATGACAATTCTTTTGAATGTGTCCAACTTGTCCACACTCAAAACAAATTTTTCTATCAAAGAAAACTCCTGAGTGTCGCTTACCACACTCAAAGTTATCTCAACAGGGGCAATCATTCCAACATGGGAAAAATTCACCAAAGAAACCTTATAAAGAAATTTAAATCAAAGTGAAGTTTCTTTTTTCCTGAGCTTGATTAAGAAAGAACTGGGGAAATATCTGAGATTTTCAAGATGCAAAAATGAGCTAAATTCTGACAAGGACTTCAAGAAGTGCAAGGGAATTCTTTGTCGAGGAAGCTAGGCTAAGAAGTTCGTTGACTTTGACTGTGAGTGGTTCTCCTTATAAAGTATTTTCAAAATAAAAAAAGACTTCTAAATTGTCTTTGAATCCTTAAATATATTTATATTGAGGCCATGAACTATATGATTTCTCTTAAACTGCATATGACTTATAAATGAATTGAACTTATTATGAAGTGAATGATGTATTCTAGAAAAATGTATGGGATTTGATTAAGTTTGAAACGAGAAGATCTTTTGTACCCTATGCGATGAGAATGCCCCATACTTGTTGTGTAATTTGGTATGAGATGCCTTATATCATTGCTGTGTGATTTAAGATAAAATGCTCTATTATTGTCGTGTGATCTGGAATAGAGGGTTCTACTCTTGCCGTGTGATCATGAAGAGGATGCCTCATACTTGCTGTGTGATCTGGTATAAGATGCCCTTTGCTTGCTGTGTGATCTAGCATTAGAAGACGCATTATGCGTAGTGGAATTGTCAGAAATTACTAAATGCACTCAGATTAGTTTGTTCTTGTTTATTACTATATAAGAATTTCCAACTTTTCTTTGTAAGGATAGATCTTTGTTCTTGTTCTTGCGTGCTCCTCTTTTGAGTAACTTTAGGTGATAAGTCTAGTGTAAGTGTCATTTGTAGCAGTAGCTTTAGATGCAACTTTCTTTGATGTTATTGGTTTACTTGTAGATTTGGATGACGAGAGAGAGATGAGAGGTCCCACTGGGTGTGCCAATTTGTTCACACGAGATTTTAGAAGAAATTTAATTCGTGGAGTTGAACTTGAGTTAATGTTGTATTTATGTTGATTTGATGTGATATGGTTTGATCTCTAAAATTTGATCCTTTGATTCTCTCTCGATTGAACACCTACGCTTGATTTTAGGAAGTGGAGCACATGATATTTTTGAAGTTGATTGAATGCCTACGCTTGATTTGAAGAAGCGGAGCACATTATAATATTGAAGCTCGAGTATTGGAAAAAAGCTTGTATCTTCAAAGGAACTTCAATCTTTGAGGGTGGTCTACTTCAGACATTAAAGAGTCTTCTAGCTCTTGGAAGAATTCTCTCTAAACCTTCTGCAACCAAAAATTTCAAACGCTTGCAAATGAAGAGAACTTCTCTATTTCTAGAGTTCTTTGGTGGGCTTTCTAGACTTGAGCCTAGTTGGTCCATGAACAAGACCTATGAGCTTAACTACATGGATTTGGGTCATATTTAGCCTTTGGGCTAAATTAAGTTTATTTTTTTTGGCTCAATTAAACTTTAGCCCAAATAAATAATATTTAATTGCACCAAAATATTTTACTTGATCCAACGGTCAGAATGAAAACATGCGATATCATCATAATTTGCCAACTTATGTCTTTAATTTTAATTTAGGACACATATCAATTCTTAATTAGTCACAAAATTCAATTATTTGTATTTTTCATCAATAATTTAGTAAATGATGTGATAATTTGTGATTGGTCTCAAAATTTCTTATTCAACGAGCGCTATGATAAAGAAATGCTCATAAAAGTTTCTACACCAATAGAATGTGGAAGCAAAATATCACCAAGAAAAATTAAGGAGATAAGGTAGATTCTTCAAAATCAACAGCTTGGATGGAAGTTTGACTTACTTGGCATGCACAATATTGGATACTCTTTATTTGGTTGGAATTATTAGTCAATTTATAAAGGAGTTGACAACGACAAAAATGCAAAGAGAATAATCTTCTACATCAAAGGGATGGGCTAGGTTGATGAATCGGAGTATAGTTTTACGTCTCTTCCAGCAATTTTGATATTGTTGGATACTGTGATAGTTATGAATGAGTTGAAAACTCAAATGAAAGATCCAAAGAAGATATTTTTGTTGAAAACAAATCATTCTCTTGGCCAAAAATCCACTATTTTATGGAAGGAGCAAGCACATCGCTACTCAATTTTACTACATACAAAGTCAAATATACCAAATCCGATCAAAGTGAGTTTATTAGTGTAACAAATCATATCAAGGGAGTGTTGAAAAAAAAAATGAAAGATTTTATTATTAAACTGTGTTCGTCACTTTTAGTTTTTGTAACAAATAGTGACTTTTGAGTTATTTGATAGTTTTGTTTTTTCATTTTTGGGCCAGAAGTTTATGAACACTAACATTTATGGTCTCTTAACTATTAGTGCTCTATATATGGTCATTTTTTTTGTGTAAGTCTATGTTAAGACATGCTTTAGTTAAACGAAAATCACTCACTTTCTCCACATTTGTACCTCCCCCCAAAATCATGTCTCCCCAGAGTTTTGGGAAGATGTCAAAATAAAGAAATCTTTACGTTTACTTTTACAACAAAGTTCAATATTTTTCTAATAGCATTTGAAAGTCACACGCGTGAAACACCCACATAAATCTAAGTTCAAACACAAATCACATTTTGGTTTGCTTCTCTTATTTAGATTATAAACTTAAAAAAAAAATAGAAATAAAATTTATATGGTGAGAGAGCTGACATTTCTTCAAGCAAACAACATTCTTTTAGCAGTTAAGCTGATTTCACTTTTTGGTATCATTTCCATCAATTTCTTCATTTCTGTGAAGCTGCGAGCATGTTAATGATTATAATAACTGCGATCAAGTATAAGTAGTAGTTCTTGTTTCCTAACATATTCTCGAGTTTCTGTTTCTTCTGGTTCTCATCGATTTTTTGAATGCGATCAACCAAATCCTTCACCTATGTCCATAAGTAGTTCAAGCTTCAAAACTACTACCCGTATAACTATGAAAATTCCAAACAAGGAGTTGAGAAGTAAGGAAGGGAGGAATAGAACCAACCTTATTTTCCATGTTATCCAAAACCTTGGCATGACCCTCTACTAAAACGGCCGTTTTCACGTAAAGCTGACCAAAGAGGTGAGAAATCTATAAGATATGACTGAAAATCTTACATCATATGCTTCATATAAAAATACATACTTGATACAGGTCCAAGAATCTTTTCTCAAATTCTTTAATGGCATTAAATCGCTCTTGAATCTTTTCTTCCATAGTTCCTATGACCTGAATCGATACACAGAGTAAAACATTAGGAATGATCATGCTTGAGTAAAGTACACTTTTAGTGATAGAGTTTTGGGTAGGTTTCTGTTTGGTTCTAAAGGTTATCTTTGACATTTAGAAAGTAGTTCTAGCATATACCATATGGAAAGATTATTTTGCAATTAATTTTGAGTTTGACATGAGTTTTTTAAGGATGATTTTCAAATATAGAAAAATAACCAAAATATTTACAAAATGTAGTAAACTATCTTAGTCTATCTGCAATGAAATAAGATGTATGATAGACACAAATAATAGTCTATCTTGGTCTATCACAATAGATTGTGACATTTTGTTATATTTTGTAAGAATTTTTAGAAGTTTTGTTGTTTAAAATAGTTTCTCTTTCTTGAGTTGAAAAATTAATCTTTCTTATTCCTAGCTAGTGTCATGAATGTGACCAGAAGCGTCATTGTTTTAATAACGAGGATAAACAATTAAAGGAGGATATCTGTTACTTTTTCTAGGTGTTTTTTTTTTCTTCTAGTCATAACATTGTAGTTTTTACAAAACATTAAGATGGAAGGAGAAAATAAAAAATGCGAGGAAGAATATGTTAAAGTATATAACAACACTAACTAGAATGTTCTTGAAATATTCAATGTATAGATTAAATTTGAAAAATTGTAGTGGGTAGCATTTTGAGAATAAGATATAACAAATATTGTTGTTTTAGAATTTTACAAATATGGAAAAATTCTCACTTTTTAAAATACTTTTCATCTTAAATTTGTTATTATTCCCAAACTACCATCCAATAACTTATTCCTTCTCCTCTTTTTAATGCCCTAATCATCCATTATTTCTTCTCCCAAAGGCCTCAATCATCCTTTCTTATACGGGAAAAATTATTTGTTCTTCTTATTTTAATCTTGATTTTAGGATATCAATGGTAAATTATTTTCAATATGAAACATAATGGTCGTTGGTCGGAGTAATTTAACTTCGTTTGTGATTTTTCTCTATTTTCTTTTATTTGTATTTTAATTAGATTTGATTCCAAATGATTTTGTTTTATTTTTTTACATTGGTTTTGTATTGGTTTTACTTTGTATCAGTTTTGTATATTAGTGTTGTGATGTATTAGTTGGTTGATATACTTACTACGTGATTTTTATTTTTTTCAAATTTTATGAAGCTCATTGGAGACACCAAAAAAATCATGAAACAAGTTCACCTTACTTTTCTCAAAGAAGAATGATTCAAGATTGCAGTTTTTAAAGATCAAGCTCCTATCAATTGCTCAAAGGGAGATGACTATCAATAAGGTAAAAACTCTATGTTGTGAAATCTAGAAATTAGATCCTACTTCAGCTATTTCATAATCGAGAATGAGAAGAATTATTATTCATGGTCTTAAACCACAATATAGAAGTTTTATTGCTGCTATTCAAGGTTAGGCAGTCCAACCTTCTTTGATTGACTTAGAAAATATGCTTACCAGTCAAGAAGCATTTGCTAAGCAAATGTTAGAGGTCACAATAAAGAGCAACAATGAAGAAGCGTTCTTTAGTGGGGAAGAAAAGTTCATTCAAAGTTTCGAAAGAAATTAGGGTCAAAAGAAGATGAAGAGACTCCAAAATGCTCTCAAGTAAGGGGAGCTAGTAAAAATGATCGTCAACATGGCCATAGAAAGAAGAGTGAATGCTACAACTATGGAAAGATAGGTCACTATGCTAGAGAACATCGTTGAAAGAAAAAGATAGTAGAAAGCAATGTAGTAACCTCCCAATTGAGAGCATTAGTGAAGAATGGGATGCAGATGCATGCACTGTGCAACAACAGATCCCAACCCCAGTCAAGATCCAATGTGATGGGGAAGGGAGTGTTGGCTCTCCATGCAGAAGAGGTAAATTATGAAAATGATTGGATTGATGATTCATAATGTTCTATGATAAGAGATATGAAGAAGCCAAGTTTTTATTACTGTAAACAACTTGAAGTCGTCAATAACCCATGAGTGCAAAACAATGATAGTGTCCCATTTCAATTCCAATCAAGTGGAACTAGACAATGTATTTTATGTGCCTAAAATGAAGAATAATTTGGTGTTAGTATCAAATGACTTTAGTAGGCAACTTCGTCGTGTTTGGACTTGACAATGTTAAGGTCTATCATAATCTCAAAGGAAGCTGCACACCGTTGATGGAAGGACGAAGGATGGATCCATCTATGTTATGTCAGTAGAGACCACCTACGTGTACAAGACACGGAAGAATGAAACATCATATTTGTGGCATGCAAGACTTGGTCATGTTAGCTACAACAAATTAAAGACAATAATAAATAAGTCCATGTTGAAGGGGTTGCCATAACTTGATATTAGAGAAGACATAGTCTGTGTTAGTTATCAACATGGGAAAGCGCATCAACTACCATTCAAGAAGTCCAAATCTAGAGCAAAACAACCATTAGAGCTAATGCATTTAGATGTATTTGCCCTTGTCAAGCAATCTTCAATTAGTGGAATGTGCTATATGGTGACCTTTATTAATGGATTTTCCAGTATGTTTGGGTGTTGTTTATGAAAGAAAAGTTTTAAACAATTATAAAATTTAAAGAATTCAAAGAACAAATTGAAAATGAGTTAGGAAAGAGAACTCGAAATTTATGTTCAGATAATAGGGAAGAATTTATCTCTAATGAATTCTCTCAATACTTGCAAAAGTATGACATATATCATCTAACATGTCCATTACTAGAAAAATGGGCTTTAATGACACTATTAATCAAGACATTTTGTCATTGAAATTAAAAAAAGGGTGGGGTGGGGTAAATTGTATCGTTGAAAATAAAAATAAGGATTATTTCTTGACCTAATTTAATTTGTTTTGACACAATTTTTGCTTCGTTAATTAACAACGAATTTTTTGTGTCATTAAGAAAAAATTCAAATGAAAAACTCCAAATTAATTTTTTTTTGAATTTTCCTCCCTTACACAATTTAAACTAACTAAAAATTCCAAATTTTCTCTCAAGCAAAAATGTTGACATCGAACGAAGCTTAACACAATTTTTTTTTCTCTCTCTCTCTACTAAAAACACAAAAAAATTCTCATAGAACGAAGTGGGATACCGCGTCGTTGTGAAAAACCTTTGCCTTCCAATTTTCTGCCACCCACCGCTATCAATTCTATACTCCAACCACTATGGTCGTTGCCGCCACAACAAGCCTTCACCGTTGAACCCACCAATCTTGCGACTGTCGTCGAATAAATTTATTTAGAAATATGAGTTTTAGTGACACTTGAAATCAAGAAAAAAAAATGTGGGAGGGAATAAAACAAGTCACTAAAAATAAAAATGCAAAATTTTTTATGACACATTTTCTTGGTACAAATTGAGTTTCTTGACACAATTTTTCGTCGTTAATTATCGATATAAATTATGTGTCATTGAAAATTACCCTAAAAAAAACAACGTTTTCCTGAATTCATACACTTTATGATTTAAAAAAAATAATAATTTGATGCTTTCATCCCTCTTGCGAACCAAGACTAAAAAAACTCTTACTTCATCCCACGTCGTCATTGTATTTTCTCTCTTGCAAATGTTCTCAGATGACGTTTCTTTCTCTCTCGCAAACACTCTTCACGACTTTCTCTCTCTCAAAAGCTCATCGTCTGCCTTTTATAGGAGCTTACCAAATTTGCAGGTAGTTAAAGAATTCGTGGACCATGAGATCGATCAATTCCATTTATGAGTTAGTGGTTAGATTAGGTCACACATACATGTATTACAATTAATTTATCTTTTAGATTATTGTAAAACCTTTACTGACAATGTAATTTACACTTTTTATTATTAATAAAAAAAATCTTTTAAACATACGTGGGTAAGTTGAATCACATATTTAATTTATTTTTATCCATCATTTATATGTCAAAAAATATGTGTTATGACTTGAAAAATAACGACGCCAAAAAAGTGTTGACATATAAACCTTTATTAAACAGGAACAATGTTGTAAAGATCATGGGTTGGCCTAATGGTAAAAAGTTAAAAAATTAACTAAGAGGTCATGGGTTTGATCCATGGTGGCCACCAACCTAGGAATTAATTTTCTATGAGTTTGTCCTTAACATCCAAATGTTTTAGAGTTAGGCGGGTTGTCTTGTGAGATTAGTTAAGATTCGTAAGATGGCAAAAAAAATAGAAACTCTATCGTGAAATGACATTCTTTTACAAGAATTCGAGTGATAGATAATGGTGACAATATATTTGTGTTAAGAGGTATTTGACATAATCATAATGTCATCTAAGAATCTTTAATGACACATGTTTTGTCGTTAAACAACATTTCTTGACAGGAACTTCAATGACGCAAAAATTGTGTGGTTGAAACTCCTTATGACGCAAATTTTGAGTCGTTAAAACCCAAATTTCTAGTAGTGGTCCAAGCACTCCACAACAAATGAAGTGGTATAAAGGAAAAATAGACATCTTGTAGAAGTATCTCGTAGCATGTGTTACATGCTAGTGATCTCCAGGAAGATTTTAGGAGTGCATAAGAACGACTCATGTGGTTAGAAGACTTTTCCCTAACAAAGACTTGAATTCAAATCAACTTATGAAAAGTTGTTGAATGTCCAGCCAACAGTTGGACATTTTTCGAGTCTTTGGTTGTGTATGCTATGTATTCGTAATAAATCACCTGAGAAGCAAGTTTGACCAGAAAGTAATAAGATACATCTTTGTTGGATATGACAACCAAAGAAAAAGGTGGAGGTGCGTTGATCCTATCAAAGGTCTACATCAAGAAATGTTATATTTGATGAAGCTTCATCATGGTGGGCACTCAAATTAGAAAAGTCAACCAAATATGAGAAGTTCTTCAAAGAAGGATCAAAAGAAGAGATAAGTCAAGTGTACCAGGCTTCAACAGAAGATGAAGAAGAAACCACGAAAACGAAGAAGAACAATTAAGGACAAAAGTCCTTGTCAAAGTTGAATACATAATAAAAAACCCCAATTACAGAGGTCAACCAGAATAAGGAAATACAAATTACAAGTATGTACATGCACCATCCATCTGAAGAGGTAGCAATATACGAAGAAGGGTCAGAAAACATCCAATGGAGAAAAGTCATGGAAGAAGAAGTGGACGCTGCTTGTTGATTCTAACAATATTATAAAAAACTTACCTTGAATCCTTCGTTGCTTATAGACCTACACCGACTAGCTAAAACTAGCTCGTGGTTTTGTGTAACCTTGCTATAGTTTGTATGTTTGGTTTGTGGTGTAATCTTGTTAGGGGAAATAATTAATCTTCTCATGATGTGTCATTGAATACAAATCATTGCATGCAAAATGCTCTTCATAATTCTCTTCATCATGCGAATTATGCATGATCATTGCATGTGAAATGCTTCCAATGCCCCCACCACCTATTTCTAAGTCCATATTGTGCAAGTTTTTCTATTGTTTGTCTAAAGTGTAGACGAAACAATAGGTTTACTTGGATGATCCAGGGTCGAACACATGGAATTGATATCAAAACTTAATTCTAGAGTCTACTCTTTAGTTAGACGGTATAATGAATAAAATAATAAAAAGATATAAAGAGTGAGAGTATAAAACTACATCTACTTATGTACACCTAACGCACACTATAAAGATAATTTAATGAGGTGGTTGAGATGGTTTGAATGTGAACTAACTTGTATTAAAGGAGCTAAAGAAATGTCTAATGCTACCAGACGAATAAGCAATATGACCACCTCAATGCGATAGAAATTGATTAACTAGCTTATAATTAAGACGTGCTCCTCTTAGAGTCATTGAACGTCACACTTGGTCTCCTGCCAGAATCCAAATGACTAAGTCCAGACAATCAAGGTATACCTAGAAGTGTTTACCTATAAAACTTATAGAGCTTCGCGTTTAAGGACAACAACCTCTCGACACCTATTGTCCACACTTGTTGACCTTTTAGAATACAAATGATGGAAGCTATCTCATAGAAGAGAAAAATCTTCCTTGCATGTGTTAGCCATATCCTTACTACTTTCCCTCTCGAGTAGTTGGCGATATACACTAGTCAGGTGATGAAAATAGCTAAACTAACGTATTAAGAATTTAAGTAAAACTTCTTATAAAAAATGTATCATAATCCTACACTACAAATAACACAAGAATAAACAGGTAGTAAAGAGATAGATAAATTGAATGAGGTGTAAACATACATTGTACTAAAAAATAAAGGCCTTCAACCATTGTACAATAAGAACAACATACAATATGTAAAGAAATACCAAAATGGAAAGGAAAGAAATGACATTACATGTTAGGAGAAAATGGAAGATGGAGTATTCTTCACTCATACTACAAGCTCTCACTTAACACTATGAACGGATAAGATGGAGGAAACTTTACAAGCGGTGGAAAGGCTACTCCTTCCCTCTAAATCTCTAGGTTTTGTCCCATTGATCATGAATGGGTTACTAACACTCTTGAATATGGCCTTTTACATAAGAAAGGACAAGACTACAAGTTAGAATGCTTCTGTGATGTGAGTGTATAGGAATTCATGATACACAACAATCAACTACTACTTACTTGTTTAAACTTGGTTGTGCAACAGTTTCTTGGTGTACCAAGAGACAACCAACAGTTGAATTATGATGGAACTCCTTTGGAAGTTCACTAGAAACTTTTATTGCTTCAATCAAAAGAGTGAATTACAAAGAAAATAAGAACAATTGAATTGAGGAGATCTCAATTCGAAAACAACTTAACTCTTTCTTTGCTATCCTATCTCCCAAGGAAGAGCATGAGTCATTTCTTCTTAACTCAGCATTACCTTTCTCTTTCCTCCATATCCTTATTTATCTTAACCAACGCCTAACAACCTTTCTAAATCTCCTCTGATTTATCCTAACCGACGCCTAACAATCTTCTAAATCCTCTCTACTTCACACGTGCGTTCCCCCATGATCTCTTTCTTTTTCTTCCTACGTTGCCTCCCGAGACCTTGCCATTTAATCAACACCTTCCAACTTCCTCCTTTATTCTTTGAGTAACCAAATATCTCCTTCGGTATAGGCTTGCACTTGTGAGTTTCAGTAATGTAAGGCAACATGTCTGATTGTACGAGTCGATGATCACCCACCATTTTTTTGAGTTGGGACCCATGGAATACTGGATGAATGGAAGCGGACTCTAGCAACTCTAGCCTATACGCAACTAATCCGATTCGCTCCATCATCTTATAGGGCTAAAGAACTTGAGGGACAATTTCTCATTTTTCTTTTGTCACAATGAGATTTGTCTATAGGGTCTAATTTTCAAGAAAACCATGTCACCAACCGCATACTCTACATCTCGACGCTTCAAGTCTATATTCTTTTTCATTTTATCTTGTGCAACACGTAAGTGTTCTTTTAAGATTCTCAAAATTTCATCTCGTGCTTTGAGCTGTTTGTCTAAGGTAGAGTTTGGAGTGTCATGATCACCATAAGACACCAATGGAGGTGGCATCCTCCCATAGATAGCTTGAAATGGAGTGACCCCTAAGGATCTTTGGAAAGTGGTGTTGTACCAATCCTCAACCCAATGTATCCACTTTGGCCATTCCTTTGGTTGTTCTCCACAAAAACATCATAAATATGTTTCCACTCCCTTATTAACCACTTCTGTTTGCACATCCAACTGAGGGTGCTAAGCTGTGCTTCGATTCAATCTAATACTCACCAATTTGAATATTTCTCACCATAAGTTGCTCTAGAATACCTTATCTCGATCGAAAACTATCGATTTGGGAAAACCATGAAGTCAGACGATCTCCTTAACAAATACCTCAACCACTGTCTTAGCTATGAATGGATGCTTCAGTGTAAAAAAGAGCCCATACTTGCTGAATTTGTCCACCACTACAAAGATTACTTCAAAATGCAGCTTTGCGCTAGAACGTATAGATTATTTGGGTCATATCATTTCAGGCCAAGAGTTGAAGTGGACCCCAAGAAAATCAGAGCAATCAAAGAATGGCCTATACCCAGTAATGTAAGAGAGGTACTAGGATTCTTAGGCCTTACCGATTACTACAGAAAATTCGTCCAGCACTATGGTTCCATTACCGCATCAAAAGTTTGAATTACAAGGCAGATAATAATAACAGAACAATCGAATTGAGGAGATCTCAATTCGAAAACAACTTAACTCTCTCTCTACTATCTTATATCCCAAGGAAGAGCATGAGTAATTTCTTCTTATCTCAGCATATCCTTCCTCTTTCCTCTCTATCCATATTTATCTTAACCGACGCCTAACAGCCTTTCTAAATATCCTCTGATTTATCCTAACCGATGCCTTACAGTCTTTAAATTTTCTCTACTTTGCATGTGTGTTCCCTATGATCTCTTTCTTTTTCTTTCTACTATATTGATGTATGATAGAGGGTCTATTAGATTATCTACCACATAAGTAGAGTATAGAGCAGCAGTCATGGCCGTACAAGTTAGAAGGCTTTATGATCGTACAAGTTAGAAGGCTTTTATGATGCTGATTGCAAGAAATCATGATACACGACGATCAACTACTAGTTACTTGTTTAAACTTTGTTCTATAGAAGTTTCTTGGTGTAGCAAGAGACAACCAACGGTTGCTTTATCTTTCCTAAAAGCAAAGTATAGAGTAGTAGATATGGCAACATAAGAAAATATATGGATAAAGCAACTAATGAAGAATTTGCACCAAGAGATTAATCATGTAGTAACTTTATACTGCGACAACCTATATGCAGTTTGCTTAGTAGAGAATCCCATCTTCCATGCAAGGAACCAAGCATGTGGAGGTACATTATCACTTCATTCGAGAAAAGGTCTTTCAAGAGGAAACTAAGATGAAGTCAATAAAGACAGAAGATCAAATTGTAGATATATTCATAAAAGGTCTACCTGCAACCAAGCATACAAAGTTTCTGCAACAACTTGGGATGATTGAAAGACCCAAAATAGTTAGTCTTCAGGGGGAGTGTTAAAGAATATAGCAATACTAAGCAGAATGCTCTTGAAATATTAAATTTGTAGATTAAATTTCTAGAATTATTCTGAAGGATGTAAATAAATATCTCAAAATAAAAAATCTAGAAATATCCTAAATTTTATTTAGGTTAAGAAATTCTAGAGAGATCCTTTAGATAATGATGAGACTAAAAATATCTAGAATAGTTAGAATTCTAGGGAAATCTCTTGATTTAGGCTCCAAGAATTTCATGTCTATAAATAAGAGATGTGATCCTCATTTGTAAACCAAGCAAAGGAAGCAAAGAGAAGAAGAAAGAAAGAGAGTTAATAAGAAACTTTGAGTGAAAGTGCATGAGTGTTTTGAGAGTAAAGAGTGCTCTCTTCAAAAGTATCCATCATTTGTAAATTTTTGTAATAAAAGTTTCTTTCTTCTAAGTGAGTGTCTCTTTCTTTTGTGTCAATTTCTTCAACAGAATATGACCAAAGGTAGGGGAAGAAAGACAGAAATGTCTTTAAATTTTTTTAAAAAATAGACTAATTTTCCAATGTGAACAAATATAGTCATCAAGTTTAACTATCAAATCATCTTTTCATATGTCTAATAGTTTCCTAACTCTAGACTTTCCAAAACCATTTTCCTAAAAAATTAGCAACAACTAGAAATCTATCTTCAAATTAACTAAGGGTCCGTTTGGATTGAATTACAAACAAAATGTTTTTCAATAATACATTTTCTTTTAAACACTTTTTTGAAAATGAGTTTAAAATTTAAGCACTTAATGTTTGGTTAGACTTTTTTATAAGTGTTTATATTTGAATTTGATTTTTGAAGATTTCTCCAAAATAGATTATTTTATAAATGAATTTTTAAAAATGCATTATTTTAATTTGCCAAACACTACCATTTTTTTCAAAATAATTTTTTTGACAAAATTAAACACTTTAGAATCTCAACTAAACACACCCTAAGAGTCCAAAAGTGTATTCTACCCATTTATCAACAAGAATAATGCAGACACTAAATTGTAAAGTTGGAAGTGATATACTTTCTAATGTAAAATTATCAAAGTGCAACTGTATTAATGGTCGATCAAATGTACCTTTCCACCTTCCGTTTGTTCAAATGTAGTGGCAAATATTTGCTTGCTGCTTCTCGTTTCTAGAAGGTGATCAATGATCTAGTATATGGTGATTTAGATTTTTGTCAGCAACAATATTTCACTTTGTTAAGATTTTTGTCAGCAACAATATTTCACTTTGTTATTTTTCAAGTTTAGATTTAAGTTAAACTTACCATCTCATCTGGTCTTGTATCTGTAACTATATAAATCACATCATGAAAAATCTCAAAATAGAAAATTAGTTAGCCTCAGCCATGAATAGGGGTAGTGAGAGAATAATCATGACATTTTCAGCACACAACCAATTAGAACCAACAATTTTAACATTGTAGTTACCGAGGCATTTTGAACCAGTATTAACTTGTCTTTCCACTTCACAATACTCATCCTGAATTGTTTGATGAAGGGCCTGAAACATGATAGAGGATAAGATGAGAAGGTAAACAATCATATCAATAATAACAAAAACTGTTATATCACTAATCAATCCAAAAACTACATCGATATTAATATTGTTGAAAATTAAACATGTTTTAAATAAAGAAGTTATATGTAAATTGATTAATGAGAGTTAAAAAAAATTAAAGGATGTGAGTTAAAAATGTTATAGTTAATTTAGTAAGAGTTTCACATCTCAATTAAGTGTAGGATTTAAATTGTTGTGTTTAATTAATTGTGGTATGAGTGATGTTCATGACAATCCTATAAGTAGGATTAAAATGTTGTAATCCAAATCATCCAAGAGTGAAGTAGAATACACACAAAAAGATTTAAAGTCTTTCAACAAAGTGGTATCAGAGCTTGAGTTTGGAGTTTAAAAAAATGTTTTCGCAAATGAAAAACAACAATTTAGTTCCACCTCGACTTACAAAAGAAAATTATAGTTGTTGGTGTAATCGAATGAAAGCTCTACTTGATTCCAAAATGTGTGGAACATTGTTAATAATGGTTATGAAGAACCAGAAAGTGATGCGGCTTTGAGTCAAGCTCAACAAGAAACATTACAAAATACAAGGAAAAAAGATCAAAAGGCTATCACCATCATTCATCAAGCAATCAATGATTCAAATTTTACGAAAATTTATGAAGCAACTATTGGACATCAAGCATGCCAAATTTTAGAGAATACGTATAAAGGAGTAGATCAAGTCAAGAAGGTCCCCTTCAAAACTTTGAGAGGTGGCTATGAATCGTTGCATTTAAAAGAATCTGAATCAGTTTCATATTATACTTCAAGATTGCTAGCAATAGTAAATAATGAAAAGATATGGTGAAACAATAAGTGATGAGCAATAGTAGAAAAGATACTTCTCTCATTGGATGAAAAATTCAATTTCATTGTTGTAGCTATTGAAGAATCAAGGAATTTGTCTTCAATGTCCATTGATCAACTTATTGGTTTTTTACAAGCCAATGAAGAGAAGCTTCTTAAGAAGAACAAGTAGACAACTGAGCAACATTTTCAATCAAAGTTGAAATTAAAAGACAACCTAGAAAAAGGTAATCAAGGTCAAGGAAGTGATGGCAATTAAGGACATGGTAATTTTAGAGGTCGAGGTCGAGGAAACTACGATCAAAGAAAATTTGATGAGAGTAATTCAAACTCAAATTCATCAAGAGGTCGTAGAAGACAACATTATATTATTTGAGGTCAAATGGAGAAAGATTAAATAATGATAGTAGGTATGACAAAAGACAGGTTGGATGTTATAATTGTCATAAATTTGGCCATTATTCCTTGAAATGCAAAATTAGAGTTGAAGAAAATGCAAATTATGCTGAGAAAGATGAAGAAAGCGGTGCTTCATCTTTTCTTCTAGCATGCAAAGATGTGAAAACATATGAAAACAATATATGGTATCTCGATAGTGATGCAAGCAATCACATGTGTGGACATAAATCGATGTTCGTAGAGCTTGATGAATCTATTGGTGGTGATATCGTATTTGGCGATACCACAAAAATCTAGTTAAAGGAAACAGTAAAATTTTGATCAATTTGAAGAATGGAAAGCATGAGTTTATCTCTAATGTTTATTACGTGCCTGATATGAAGAACATTTTGAGTTTGGAAAAACTCTTAGAGAAAAGCTATAATGCTTTGATGATTGATTATAGTCTTTTGATAAAATATAATCATGACAATATGATTTCTAGAGTGCAAATGACGAAAAATATAATGTTTTTATTAAAGATTCAAACTCATGTTGCTAAATATTTAAAGTCATGTTTGAAAGATCCAAATTGGATCTAGCACTTGAGATTTGGGCTCTTGAACTTTGATGGCTTGAGACTATTAGCCCGAAAAGACATGGTGAAAAGGTTTTCATATGTCAAACATTCAGATCAATTTTGTGAAGGTTGTCTTTACGACAAACAATCAAGGAATAGTTTTCCACAAGAATCATTTTCATGAGCAAGGAGACCACTAGAGTTAGTTCACATGGATATATCTTTGTGGACTGATCAAACCGAGTTCTTTCTGTAAGAACAATTAATTTTTATTATTTATTGAGATTTCAGCCAAAAAACTTGGGTTTACTTTCTTAAGAGAAATCAAAAGTATTTGGCATATTCAAGAGATTTAAAGCCCTCGTTGAAAAAGAAAGTGATTATTACATAAAAACTTTGAGATCAAATAGAGAAGGTGAATTCAAAATTCTTTGAGCAAAAAATGGAATTCGTTGACTTATAACATATCCATTTACTCCTCAAGGAAATGGTGTTGTTGAGAGGAAGAACCGAACAATACTTAACATGGCTAGAAGCGTGTTGAAGATCAAGAAGATGCCAAAAGAACTTTGGGCATAAGTTGTTGAATATGCAGTGTACTTGTCAAATCGTTCCCCTTCTAGAAGCTTGTGGAACATGTTGGATTTTATGTCCTAAAAATCGTAGATTGTGAATATAATCCATTTATCATTATTAATAAAATGTTATTGTTATAATTTCAATAAGTGTTATTGATTATATTATTAGTTTTGTATTAAGAACCTAAATCTAGTAAACTAACATCTTAAGTTGTTTGACGAGTCTTAAACAGTATGTAGAGACATACAAGGATCAATGTTCGAGATCAACTTAAAAGGATCTATGGTATAGAGATAAGTCTGGGTACCTTATCTTGGTAACACTATGTATTTGATGCAAACCAACTCACTTTGTATTTGATACAAATGCAATGATCCAACGTGTTTGTGTAGGTGACATGTAAGTGGGGGTATCATGTGTAATAGATTTACATAAGACTGGACCATGAAATAGTAACCACTAGATGTAACTCCATTAACTAGTTAAGTTTCTAGGTAACTTAGTCTTAATCCTGAGTGTATTATGAACTCTTGCTCATGAGGGACTGTCCTTTGATTTGTATGAGTGAAAGTGCCAAATTGTCGACTAAATATGCTTATCATTTTGGAGACAAGATCGAGTACAGAGCTGAAAACATAATCACGCAAGATAGAATTCACTCATTCTCAACTTTAGGGTAAGTAGATGAGTGTTCCTTTAAATAGTGTCTTAGGGACTTGAACAAAGGACCCTACCCTCTTTATGACACGAGATGAGTTTTTGTTTAATGGTTGGACCATAAATATGTTGTTCATTAGAGGAACACTGGTATTTAAGGACTAGAAGTAACCTAGGGGTAAAACATTAATTTTATCCAACTGGTGTCACAAACACTTGTGAAAGACTAACTTATTGTTATTGGTCTATATCCATGGACACAGAAATATATCTACAGTGAGAAGAGTTCAACTGTGAGTTTTTAGTGAAGTGTACACACAATTAACGAATATTAATTAGTGTGGTTAATGAGTTTGGTTAATTGATCTTATATCGTTGTAGCTTCTGATATGTAGGTCCATTAAGTCCCCTTCCTAGCTCGTAAAGAGTAATGTGATTTATTTGTATTGGTTGTAATTTGAAATGTTCAAATTTACTTTGGAAATTAGTATAATGTATGGTGATATATTATAATATAAAGTTTATATTTTAACTAAATTTATTATATAAATTTGATTTTGGATATGATTCAAAATTAATTTATGCAAGATAAAATATTTGAATGAGTTCAAATATTAATTTAATGTGAATCAGACGATTCATATTAAAACTATAGTTTAAATTTTATTATGTGAGAAACTTATACTTGAATATGAGATATTTAATTTAGCAAATAATTAATTGAAGAATTAATTAATAGTTTAGTTTGATTTTGTTTAGTTAAATTTGATTTAATTAAATTAAAACTATAAGTTATCTGAGAGATATTCATTTAAATGATATTAATTAAATATCCACGTTCCATTAATCTCTCTAACTTCCCTCTTCTTCAGACTAAAGAAGCGGGAATACTGTAGATATTGTATTTTGTCCTGTATTTTTTCATATATATATATATATATATATATATATATATATATATATATTTATGTTTACTTTTTTTTATAAAAGAATTTGAATTTGAATTTGAATTTAATTTGAATTTTAAAGTTCAAACCTTAAATCTTAAATTTATGTTTAAAAAAAAATTTAAAATAAAAATAAAAAGTTGTTTCCCTTCTCTATTTTTTCTCAACCATCCCCTATTTTTGTTTTCCTTTGTCACCACGCTCATATTTTCCACTCTTCCACTTTCTCCCACTCTCTCACTTTCTCACTTTCTCCCACCTTCTCTCACTTTCTCTTCGTAGTCTTCACTCCACTTCACTTACTAATCTAAAAATAAAACAATCTAACCTTGCCTTATAAGAAGAGAGAGGAAATTTTTCTCAAGGGAAATTTTGGAGATTTTTTAGAGAAAGATATTTCATTTGCAGTTGATTTGGAAGAATTTGAGAGGATCAAGAAAGAAACCTTTAAGGCAAGCCTATTTGCAAGGTAAGTTTTTTTTTAGTCAATTTAATGGTTGATAATTTTAATTATTTGACACCCATTTATCCTCTTTGTTAATTCTTCTTTGGTGCATTAATTAATAATTATTCATTTGAATTATTTACATTCTTGCATTTGCATTAATTATTTGGCACCCATTTGGCCTATTAATTTTAATTATTTGGCATCTGTTTCACCTCCTATATAATATTTAGTATCCATTTGGCATCATGTGTTAATAATTATTCATGGCATACTGAAAGAACAAGACAAGCACAACGGAAAAAGGATAGGAAAAATACCCTAAATGCTCCTAATTAACATGCAACCCTTAAACTAAACAATTAAGGGAATATTACCTTTGTAGTTTTTCTAAACCTTGATATCTC
>JBBPDI010000004.1:7965772-7988364 GCA_037974545.1 Cucumis variabilis
GGAAAAGGAGGTGGCGGAAAGTGAAACCAAACATATATATGCGATAAATATCGGTTAAAAAAAAGGTTTTATATATGATGCTTTTAAAGTGTTAAAAATTATTAGATAAATAATAATAATAATAATAGTGATGATGATGATAATAAAGATGATGATGATGATGGTAGGGATAAGGGACCAAAGTAAGGATAGAGTGAAACTAGGAAATACAAAAGTCTTCTTATTCTATACCATCTTTCTTCAATGTACAGATGTGTACGAAGTAGTATACCTGTATTTTGAACCTCATGACTATTATTATATACACTATTGATAATATTAATTAGTACGTTGTTTAAACTTATCTTTTTACACAACACCCATTTAGTAGTATTTGTAGGAATATATAAAAAGTCTATTGCTTCGTTTATTTGTGAAAAAATACAAAAAATTCTAGCATTAAGAGGAATTGCCAAATCTGTTTCAATTTTAAGATCGAGGAAATTAGAAGATTTAATTAATTAGGTTTTACATAAGCTAACATTTATTTTGGAAAATTATAGCATTTATTTCATCACGAGTTTAAATTTTAAAAATCTTTAAAGTATAATCATAAAATGTCAAATTTATAATCTTAAATCTGAAAGTAAATAAGGGTGATAATAATGAATCACACAAGTGGGTTTTAATAAATTTTATTTACTTATAAAGTTTATATTTGTGAAATAGGATTTCATAAACAAATATATATACACTTTTTGCGTGTTACGTTTGCATATTTCTCATTTCTCATCTGAGCAAACTTCTCATTTCTCATCTGTGTTTCTCAAGATATGTTCAAGGCAACATATCTAAACTAAAATATTTATCATTCTATCATTAATTATATTTTTATTAGCGATTATCTTTGAAAATTTTGCACATGTTTTTTATAATTTCTCTTTGCTACATGTTTTTTATAATTCCTCTTTAAATATGGACGTGTCATATCATAACTGTAGCCTGTATTTATTTCAAGTATTATAATTAAATGGAAGATACTTAATGAAAACTGACTGATGTGTCCTATCATATTATTTGTATATTTGCTTTGTAGCAGTTTATCATTTAAAGATCTTTTAAGTATTATTCTATCATTCCGTTAGTAAAAGATCTTCAATTTCAGGAGCATATGACGCTCATATGTACAAATGTGAAATTCATGATAGTCACTGTGCTGTGTCCTCTAAAACTAGTAATTTTTTATGGCACATACACAGTATCAAAATTAGGAAGGAGAGAGTGTCCTCTAAAACTAGCGTAAGTACACTACAGCAAGATAAACTTTTTATGACAAACACAGTATCAAAAATAGGAAGGAGAGAAAAATAGTCCGGAGAGTTGAAAACATGCGTTATAAGATGGAAGTGTAACCATATCTAACTTATCTAACTTCTCAAGTAATCTTTATAAGATGGAAGTGTAACCATATCTAACTTCTCAAGTAATCTTTATCTAACTTCTCAAGTAATTTTTTTTTTAAAATCAAATTAATGCAAAAGGTTTATCTCTTTTTTATTAAATTGTGAAAAAAAAAAAAGGAAAACAAGGTACACAGAAAGCAAATGTTTAGCAAAATAATAAAAAAGAGTTCATAAGTTTAAAACCATTAATAGTCATATCATTCAAAATCAGAAAATCAAAATAAATAGCAAAAACATCATTTTAATAGTCTCAAATGGCACACTAACGAGTCCTTGTCACTTGTCAACTGTGTTGTACAAAATCATACCTATAAAATGTTGATTCTATAAAATGTTGATTGTATTGACTAATAAGTGTACCCTCATGTTCACTTTTATGAATGATGTGTGCTTCTACAGAACTAAAAGACTGATATAACATAAGGTGTACACTTAATAGGAAGTTAACAGTTCACCTAGAGGGTCTAGCAAGTGGGTTCCTTACTCGGTGTTTTATATAACTCTCTCTTTCCATGTTTAATTTTCAAAGCAAAGACAGAGATAACGCGTACAACATCAGCCATATTAAGCATACATGGTATATGAGCTAAATAGCCAAAACTAATAGTTACCATCCGTCCAAAAACATTTTAATTCAGTCAACTTCAGTTCAATTCAATCATAACCGTGTCATGTAATTAATTAAATTAAACATAATCATCATGCTTTGTGATTTTACATAACAAATCCCAATTTAATTAGTCATACTGTCCATGGAATTTAGTCGAATTCAAACCAACACAATACATATTTTTGTCAATGCAACATAGAAGGAGGAGGAGGCTCAAGTTTACGTTTTCTCCGTAGGAAGAGGAGTCTCAAATTTCTTTGAACCTTGCTGCAAAATGGATGAAAATATAGATTTTAGAGACTTTTTCAATGATAGTAATTGTTTTTGGACGGAATTTTAGCACGATTTGAGGTTCAAACTTAGAGCATTATTGGAAGAAAAAGATTAAAAAAAAAAAAAAAAACTCTCAATAGGTACCTATCATTTGGTGAAAGCACTACAACAGAACTGGACTTTAACATCGATTTAAAAGTCGACATTATAGAGGTATGATGTCGGTTGACATCTATAAATGTGTTATTAAAGGCTTTTAATGTTAGTTTTGCTTTGATGTCGGTTTTAAATCGAGATTATAGATGAACAATGTTGGTTTAAAACTGACATTATAGAGGTACGGTGTTGGTGAACATCTATGAACATGTTATTATTAAAGTTTTTTAATGTTGGTTTGCTTTGATGTCAGTTTTAAACTGACATTATAGATTCCCAACAATGTCATTTAATTGCATTTGAAAATTGACATGTAGACCATTTCAATGTTTTTTGCGTTCAGTTTGTCACCAATTTTTTTCAATAATTACCACATTGTTTGATATATTTTTAATGACGATCAAATACTTAAAAATCGACATCAAATGTATCGGTATATATTGCTTATGCATGTGAAAATCAATAATATCTCTTTTCTTTTTTATTGTATACAACAAAACTCTCGATAAACACAAAAATTATCTGATTCACAACAAAAAAGTGAAATCGTTTAACTGAGTAACCCATTAGCAAATTACATTGATTAATACATACATAAAAATTCCATAATCTAACAAACGAGGGAGTTGTTGTATCATGCCCCGCTCCAATAGTTTCTTCCGCAACCAAGTGGAGGCGTGTCGCCTAGGCCCTCAACGCTTACCACACCACGTGGTAAACGCCGAACACCTATTAAGTGGAACGTCTATTTTTGAACTTCAATGTAGGACTTACGCCAAGCCTTCTTAACATAAAGGAGCAGAGTACAACAACTTAAATTTTATTAGCCTGGTCTTATTGCCTAGCCTTTATTACTTAGCTTAAAATTCCCTTCAACTACTTACGCAATGGACACAATCCATCAATATAAGTACGAATTTCTCTTTTTTTTTTTTTATTAACTTAACACTTTACAATAAGTACAAATAGAACTTAGACTTTTCCTTACAATAAGACTTAAACAAAATCTTCAGACCTCCCTTTGTCTAGCATAACTTTTCCAATTTGGAGTCTTGTTTGCTCGCCTCATTGTGTAGCAATGCACCTTATTCTCTTTTCGCCACCGCGGTGCAACTCTTTGCAGGACACGTCCAGTATAACCAACGTTTACTAGCTCTACGATGTAGTGAGGCTCGTCTAACACTCACGATAGCATCGTTGTTACAAAGTATACTCAACGTCAACAACGAAATCTAACCTGTATGCACACGGTATCATATAACCTCAAGCTTAACTTCTCAGTCATGTATTTAATAAAAATCTCAAAAAGTCATATGAAAACATGTCTGCTTATCTTTATAATTTGTAAAACTCAAGCTTCTCAACTTGTTAGTGAAAAACTAAAAATCTATGAACAATACTTGAATAAAATGATACTGTTTCAACTAATTTTCAGAAAGTCAATAACAATCTGCTCATATATGAATTTCATTTTAAAACCTAAGCTTGAAACTTATGCTTGAAATCATGTATTATCCTTAACAAATCGGATTCAAGCATAGAAACATAATTATAAATAAGAGTCTAGAAATTTGTTTTAATTTGAAATTATTTGTTACTCAGTCTTAGGCTAGTTCTTTGGTGTATAGACTCGGCCTATGTTCTTTTACCCTATCAAACAAACCAAAGTCGAGCGTCAATACCTTAAATAGTCTTTTCTTTTCATACTAAAATTAAGATGATGTACAAAAGATGACATTCACCAATTTTAAACTTAGGTATAAAAGAACATTTCAAATTTTTCCCAGCATTTTTTCAGATTCAACAACCTAACTTCAAATATTCATAACTTTCTCAATAATTTACAAAAATTAATGTTCTTTATATTAAATTCTTCTTTTTTAACGCCTCAACAACTTAACAACTTACTTGAAGGAAAGAAAATACAATTCCCAACAGATTGCTATAGAAATCGCTTGTAACAAAGGTAGTAAAAAATCGGATCTTCTTCTTACCTCCGACTTGTTCTTGAAATTAAGCTTACTTCTAGTCATTGTTGGCTCACGAATTTCTTCATAAAATTGTAGGAAATTTAATAAGATTTTCAGCCATACCTAATAGACCTTCTAACTCACTAAGTACAATCTGAAATACTCAAAACACCAAAGACTTTAGAATTTGCTCAAGATTCCTTCATAAAACTTGTTAGAAATTGAATAAACTTAAAAATAAAATCTCACCTTTTAATTCCGCTTGAGCAGTTCAAACCAACACAAAAACCAAACGATGTTTGTGTGAATTTAATCTATCATGAGAAATGAATCGAGCTTGTAATTTCCTATCTTCTTCAACCTCCAAAGTGCATAATATTTGCTTCCAATCTTCTCAAACCCTCCTCAACACAACTCTGATGCTAATGAACCAAAAAGTGATGAGAAATGGGAGAGGAAATTTTTAGCGATGGAGAAGAAGAGATAAACAAAATTGCACCGATTCATCTCCTTTGTTTCCTCTTTCTTTTCTTTATTCTCTTTAAATATATAATGCTTATTTCAAATTTCTTTTTCCTTTCTTTTATTTTTCTTTTTTTTTCAACAAATCCAAAATGGTTAATACACTTGAACCAAAAGCATTGCCATTTTTCTTCAACAACTTAAATTCAACCTTCTTTATTATTTGACAATAGCAAAGAATCTAAGGAAAATTTCAGGTTTATACCGCAGACTTCGTTTTTCTGGGATACGAAGCTGATCAGGAAGTTTCAATCCTTTTTGGGCGGCTATTCCTATCAACTGGTCGTGCCGTCAAAGATGTCCACCAAGGGGAATTGACCATGCATTTGAATAATTAAGAAATCAAATTTAATGTCATCAATGCGATGAAACTCCCCGCTGATATTGAAAACTTTAGCGTAATAGAAATCCTTGGATGAGACTATTGCAAGGAAGAAATCTACTGTGAGCTTCTTAGCACTAAAGAATTACTTGAAAATGAATCAAACTTACTTGAGGAAATAAACATCATGTTTGGCGAAAAGAAATTTGAGCCTTTGGATCTACAAAACAAAGGTGAAAAGAAAACCAAGGCAATCAATTAAAGAACCACCAGAAATAGAGCTTAAGCCTTTATCCAACCACCTAAAGTACATATTCGGTGGAGAATAACACTCTGCCCATCATTATCTCCGCCTACTTGAATGTTGCAGAAGAAAGGACATTATTGAATATGCTAAAATGCCATAAACAGGTGATAAGATGGATCCTGGCATACATTCAAGGCATAAGCTTATCTAATTACATGAAGAAGATCAGGTTGGAAGAGAGTTAAGCAGGCACTATTCAATTTCACAAGAGATTAAATCTCGCGATGCAAGAGGTCATCAAGAAGGAAATCATTAAATGGCTTGATGCAAGGGTTATTTATCCTATTGCAGACAGTAAATGGATAAGTCTAGTCCAATGTGTTCCTAAGAAAGGTGGGATGACTGTTGTGAAGAACGAGCATAATAAATTAATTCCAACGCGAACAGTCACGAGGTAGAGGATATGTGTGGATTACTGCAAGCTGAATGCGACAACAAAGAAGGATCACTTCTCCCTACCTTTCATTGACCAAGTGTTAGACAGGCTTGGAAGGAAAGAATATTACTGTTTTGAATGGTTATTTTGGATATAACCGGATCCCAATTGCACCTGAAGACTAACACAAGACAACGTTTACATGCCCTTATGGCACATTTGTATTTTGCAGAATGCCTTTTGGTTATGTAATGCGTTGGGAACATTTCAAAGGTGCATGATGACTATCTTCTCGGACTTCTTAAAGAGATCAGTTGAGATATTTATGGATGACTTCTCAATAGTTGGAGATTCTTTCAAGGATTGTCTATGAAACCAAGAGGAAGTATTAGAGAAGTGTGAAGAGATACGACTCATTTTAAACTGGAAGAAGTGTCACTTCATGTTTAAAGAAGGAATTTTTCCTGGCCATAAGATCTCTAACACGAGACTGGAAGTAGATGTTACAAAAATTGATGTGGTTAGTAAATTGCCTCCGCCTTGTGATGTCAAACCTTTGAGAATCTTTCTAGGTCACACTGGATTCTATAGAAGATTTATTTGTGGGTTTTCCTAGATCGTCAAACCTTTGAGTAATCTATTATGTGTCGATCAACCCTTTAATTTTGATGAAAAGTGCTACAAGGTGTTTCAAACTGTAAAAGATGCGTTGACTTCAATGCTTATCCTCATCACACCAAATTGATCACAACCATTTGAACTTATGTGTGACACGAATGATGCAACGGTAGGGGCTATGTTGGGTCAAAAGAAGAACAAAGTGATCCATCCCATCTACTACGCGAGCAAAACCCTCAATGAAGGCCACAAGAATTACACAAAAAGTAAGAAGGAATTGCTCACTGTAGTAATCACGACAGAAAAGTTTAGCTACATTGTAGGCTCCAAAGTTACGGTGCACTCTGATTATTTTGCAGCCATATATCTTATGATGAAGAAGGATGCCAAACCATGGTTAATAAGATGGATTTTATTGCTCCAAGAGTTCGATTTGAAGATTATAATTCGGAAGGACATAAAGAACCAAGTGGCAGATCACTTATCAAGTCTTCAGAATGAAGGGTTTAAATGCGAGAAGAAAGGTATTGGAGAAAAATTTCTAGATGAGCAACTCTTCCGCTTTAAAATAAAGGAACTCTGGTATGCGAACACAGTTAACTATCTTGTTTATAAAGCATGGCCGAAAGACTTTAACAATCAGAAAAGAAAGAAGTTATTTCATGAGTGCCATTTTTATAGATGGGATGAGCCCTTCCTTTATAAATTGGGGCCAAATTATATATTAAGGCGGTGTGTCCCTGAATATGAAACAAATGATATAATTGCCAAGTGTTATGAAACACCATATGGAGGGCCCTTTGGTGCACAAAAGATGGCTGCGAAAGTCTTGTAGAGTGGGTATTTTTGGCCTATGCTCTTTCAAGATGCGAGGAACTTCATGGTCAAGTTTATGAGAATGCCAAAATCTACAAGGAATGGACAAAGGCATGACATGATAGCCGCATCCTAAACATGAATTTAGCATTGGACAGAAAGTGTTATTATTTAATTCGCGTTTATGTATGTTTTCGAGTAAGCTTCGTTCGCAATGGTCTGGGCTATTTTTGGTTAAGAAAATATTTCTAAATGGTGCTGTGGAGATCACCTCCCTGGACAGGACAAATGTGTTTAAGGTAAATGGACAGAGACTCAAGGAGTACATTGAAGGGGAGTAATGTAGTAAATTTTCTATGGAATTATTGTAAAACGCCTTTTATGAATTACCTTTGAAACATATAAATGTGTTTTGTATCTTATCACAAGATCATATCATTTATACAGAACGTATCGTTTTGTGCATCATTATTGCTTTATTCTTCTTTTATTTTTTTTGCTTTGTTATTTATTTATCTTTATCATTTTTTGTCTTATTGTTTATCACATTCTTTACTGCTTTCATTACCACGTTTCTTGATCGCTTTATAAGTTAGGATAGTTAGAATATTTTGTGCCTGTAGGGGACATGTGGAAGCTTTACGCAATAGAGGGATCTAAGAACAATGATGCGGTAGGAACTTAGGCGGAAAACTTTAGGATTTAAATTTAAATCGACTAGAAAATTGTGTATCACATAAGAGAATTGAGGTGTTTTCATCATTGAACGATCACTTAGGGTTTCAAAGGGACGCGCTAACCTTGTGTCTGATGCATTTATTGATGTGACGACCATGATGATTACCCTTTTTTGTATAAATATGAAGAGAAAATTCTCTCAATCCTTTTATGTTTCCCTCAAAACTCATTAAGCTTAAGATTTTCCTTTTAAAGTTCTTACCCATCACCGAAAAACTCATCATCTTCATTTAACCTCCATTTTTGTAGTTAAAATGATCGACGAACATCAGAAAACTCTTAAATTTGTCAAAGCCGCTAAGGTTACCCAGAAAAAGGATTTTTCATCCACCTCACAATAACCCAAACATTTGGAAATCTCTAAAAGAGCTGGAGCTTCTTCCTAGAAATCCAGACCTGAGGATTCTGGGAAGAAGATAGTCTTCAAGCTAAGAAACCAACCTTTAACCCAAACTCACTCTGTTAGACCTGATTCAGAGCAAGCCCAAAAACCCAAATCAAGCGCTAGAGACTCCATTCTTGAAGTTGATAGGATGGGGCAAGAATAAAATATATATAAAGAATTGCCAGATTTAGAGACAGTGACGGAGACCATTAACCTTGAAGACAACCAGTTGCGATATAAACATTTGAGGCATGAGGTTGGAAAAGTAATTATGAGACATGGAGAGGTAAGTGAGAAGACAAGCTTACAAATCCCTTCCCAGTTTTCGAGCCCAGTAAGAAAGCTCATAGAAGAATTGCAGGCCGCGGAGAAGAAGAAGAATGAGGCGACAAAGAGAAAGGAGATAAAAGAAGAGAAGAGAAATGAGGAAGAAAAAATGAAAAACAAGAAAGATGGGAAAAGAGCCCGACATGAAGAAATGGATAAAAAAGAATAAGAAAGGATGAGGATGAAGAAAAAAGGAAGAGAGAACATGCACATGAGGCACGAATGATGGTAGAGAAAAGAGAAAAAGACAAAGCCTGCAAAGAGGACGAGCGACTCTGCCAAATATCTAAGAAGAAAAAGAAAAATATAACCTCCTTGATGGGACAAAAAGTAAATTGGCAGAGATCCATGCCATCAAGAAAAAGAAACAAGAGAAGCTCATGGACTCGAGCAAGCAAATAGAGAGGGTACCCACAAAGAATAAGGTAACAGAATAGCAAGAAGTGGATTGCATGGACATTGTGGCAGAAGAGCTCAGACAAGAGGTGGATAGGATGTCCATGTAATCCTCTTCTTACTGGAACCAATGCTAAAGCCTGAAGAGCCCAGACTTTTAAGCACCCAATGTCCAAAGAAAGGAAAAAGTAAGGCGGGGACATCAAGACCAGAGGATGTTCAAAAGGGGAAGAAAGTAAGCTCATAAAAATTGAAAAAGGGTTTGTCCTTTTCAATGATCCCTTACCAGACTTTTTCTATGGCCCAACCAAATCATTGAAATGGGAAAAAAAATTCGTGGGTGAGATGAAAGTAATATTGGATCTGGTAGATATGTTCTATGCAACAAAGTTCCATCTAAAGGAATCATACGCAATAGTGAAAGACGAGAGAGTTTCTTTCACTGCAGAAGAAATCAACGAATTGTATGATCTGCTTGAGGATCAGAACGCGTGCTATGGCCAAAGGACCATTGAAATGCAGTGGAAAGTGATGCGATGAAGATTATACAACTCATCGCATGGCCAGGGGCAACTTGGATGAGGACACCAACTGTGAGGCTTCAGTTATTTCCACATCAATTGACAACTAAAGCAAAAGTTTGGTTGTTCTTCATTAAAAAGAAGATCCTCCCAATGTACCATGACAGTACGGTCCTCATTGAGTATGCGTTGATCCTATATTACATCATGATGAAGCAGCATTTTGACTTAAGGTATGTGATGAATGGGGTCCTCCTTGTTTAAAGAACCCCAAAGGAGTCAAACCTTTCCTACCCATGGTGGAGAAGCTGTGTTTAAAATACTTGCCAACCCTCATCAGATACTCGCAAAAGAAAAAAAATGGTGGGAGGCAAATGCAACTTGGTGAACCTTAATCGCATAATAACCTTCCATCAAAATAAAGAAGAAAAGTGTCGCCTAAAACCACAGCCAACAAGAATTGAAGATGATGAAGAAATTGATGAATCTCTACCACCACTGCGCTTAAAAGAAAATCATAAGCTGCAAGAGATGCGGTTGATCTGGCTAAAGAGGACAAAGGAGTCAAGGATCTACCACACAAGAAACGATGAAAAATAACTACCAAGTGGATCCTCTATAATGACTCCCAAGTCGAATCCCCTTGCCCATGACCCTTTACCCCCTCTCTACCAATTGTGGATGATGAAAGTGACCTTTCCCCTTATCGCGAGGAAATTAAAGATCCTCTCTCCCTACTTTTAGAAGAGATTGTTGACCCTGCTTTACCTTTATCGCCTATTTCTCCAAGTCAGCATCGTCTCCGCCTACCTATTAGTTCAAAAATATAACTCCCTCACCCTTCCCCTGCACATATCCATTCGCCCACTCATTCTTACCACAACCAACTTCTCTCTCCCATCTTTCAAACACCTTAAGAATCCCCTTTGCGACGAATACCTGTGTCGCCCAACCAAGTACCTACAAAACCATCTACCATCAACCTGAAACCTGACCATATTGACTTGAACATCCCTGTTATAAACCTGACTGAAAGGGATGCTTTAACAAACAAGGTAGCAGATGAAGTTGAAATTATTGAGTCTGAACTACCTCTAATTGTTTATGACCTACTTTTCCAAAACATGCCTGAGAAGGAGGATACGAGTGAGACAAATTTAAAGGATGAAGTTTGCTTGGAGGAGGAAGTGCCAGTTGAGGAAGAAGCACAAATAAAAGAAGAAGCTCAAATGGAACATATGGAAACTGAGGCCTCTACGGTGAAAGACATTCGTTTTTGTGATGCACTTTGCAATGTTATTGTGGAGCCCATGAATGCGGCGTTCCACGCAGTGCTTCAAAAAAATGTGGTGCTGAATAACCAAATCGCCAATCTTAACACTCAGGTGCAAGGATTAGAAGCCACCATCTCAATCCTCAATTCCCTGGTGACCCAACTTTAATCTTCCCTGACCAGTTTGATGATAGCACATTTTAACTAATCACACCAAATTGCAGAGTGGCATGATAAGAAGTTTATGTCTCAAATGAAATACACACACGTGATGTTGGTGCAGCGTATACCTCAGCCTATCATTGCATCAAAGTTGACCGTGCCAATTCCTCCTATCTAAATTCTAGTTTTGACTCTTGGCAATTGAGAACCTACCCCTCGTGCAGGGACCTAAATTAGGGGGTTGTATTGTTGGAATTCTTTTGTTCCTTTGTTGTTATTTTGCTTATTCTCATTTAAGTTCTTTTATTTGTATGCTTTTCGCCCAATTTAATGAAATCTTCACCAATTTCCTTATGACTCCTTGTTTATACAGTAGACTTATTTTGATTCTTGCCTCATTTATTTATTCTTTACTCACTTTCCTTTGTTCCATGCTAGGATAACCTTCATGAGGAAATTTATGCTAAGTATTAGTACTGAAGCTTTCCCTAGCGAAATGAACTTCGTAAATATTTTTTACAGTCTTTAAGCGAGCAAGCTTTACCTCAAAATTTTTTTGTAAATTTTTCAACGTCCACCTTATCATTAACTTTTTCACAATAAGGACCTTGTGGCACTCTAAATTTGGAGTTGTGCGAGGTCTAAGTCAAAGCTTTCAGAAAATCAAAAAACCTATTCCTTTTTTAAAAAAAAAGCAAAACTCAAACAAAACTAACCCATTTGTTGATTCTAAACTGAAATTAAAATAAGAATTCCTATGCCGCCGCCTCTCACACAAGTAAATAAGAAGAAAAACTTCATAAAAGAATTGAGAGTAAATAAATAAGTGGTGATAAGAGTTATAGTTGAGGAGAGGAAGAGACTCATATAGCGCCTACGATTTCCTAAACGCCAAATGTAAATAAATTACATGGTTGATAGATGGTTTGTAAGAAAAAGAAAGGAATTGAGAATCTTTTAAAACAACGACCATTTTGCAAAAAGAAGAAATACGATTTTCTGAAAACGAACAAAAGTATTTTGAGACTTAAGCTTACCGTATTTAGATGTGGAAAATATTTTCAAGTTTAGAGTAGGAGAAGAAAAGAAGAAATACCACTGTGTGAATGAAATTAGAAAAGCATTCAGAAAGGATTAGCCCGATGACAAAAAATATTATGTTTAGAATTTGGAGATGATGCTTGAGGACAAGAATTATTTTACATTTAAGGGTGTGATAACTTGTAGAAATAAAAGTTATTATACCTTTTTAAGTAAAACAATGAAGTCTTATTACATGAAAAAGAAAAAAATAGGGGAAAAAAAAGTAGGCAATTTGATTACTCTATAAAATGCTTAATGCCAAAGAACTTCACTCTTGTTTTACTATGTTTCAATGTTCTTATAGCATGATTCTAGGCGAAGAAGAGTGAAGCTCGGTGAATAGCATGTTTTATATGAGGAAACCCAACCAACCTTCTTTAGCGTGAAGAAGTACAAGTTAGGCAAATAAGCCACTAAAAACAAAAGACGTTGGGGGGGGGGGGAAGTCAGAAAATGACAAATAAGACAGGTTGCGCAACATAACTACAATTTTTCAGAGGTTTTAATGGCATGCGCCATTCTGTCAACATCACTCTTCATATATAAATAGAGCCTCTCACTCTAGAACAAAAGTGTGCACATTTGGCCAAAAAAGTAAGCTCCTCACATCGTCCATTCTTCTCCCTTCCCTTGAGTTTTATGTGAGAGCTTAAACAAAAGTGAGAAAGATTCCTCCCATACATTTTTCTCCTCATCTATATGCAAAATTCAAAGCCAAAGAGTATGAGAGATCAAACTCTGCAGGGTGACACATCTGTTTTATTTTCATTTTGAAATTTCTATATTGTATTGTTTTGTAAGCAGAACCTCATGGTCGAAAGGCCTAATGTGTTATTCATGAAAGAAATGCATTTCTTCTTTCATTCTCCCATATTTCTTGTCTTTTTTATGTCTACATAGTTGGTTAGCTAAATACTAATGAATGATGTTTTTGATATTCAGAGAGTTATAATGAATGTAGTAGGAGTTTTGTTCAGTTAAGCGTAAGTTTCTTAACCTTGTTCATTCGAAAAAAGGGAAATGGTATAGATCGTAATCACTGAATAAGTGCGAACTACATTTAGCTAAGTAAGTGGTGAGAAGAATGTAGTATTCCATTCTTATCGCCAAGCTTTTGCTTTATATACACTACTGAGAGGTTAATGTATGTGGTGAAAGCACTAAAAAGTATATGTCCTAATTAAGGATTATCTATTGTTACTACATTTAAGATGATTAGATACAACTCATAGCTTAACTTGTGTATTTGTATCTCAAAAGGTGAGCAAGTATATCACCACATTGAGAGGATGCTTGCCTCAATTCTTAGTTAATAAATGCTTGTATCGCCTTCAAAATTGAAGCATTAGTCGTTGCATGTAGTTAATTCAATTTTCCTTCCTCGCCATGTCTATACTGAGTTTCTATTTCATTACTCCATACCACCATGTCCACCTTGTACCGCCAAGTACAGTAATGTAAATAGTTAGGATAATTAGTATATTGTTCATATGTTTTTATTGTATAGTGTATACCACATGATCATTTAGTAAGGATTAGAAAAATTAGGAGCTTAAATTCTCTATATTCGACCTTGGACTTACCAGGAAACCTCTCTTCGCTTATACTTGGACAATAGAGAGGAAAACTTGGGTGACAAAATTTAATTATCATATTAGCAACACATGAATAGGAGTGCACCTTTCATTGCATAAGCCTATTTCGTCGTCTATTACTCTTTCACTTAGAACCACTTATTTAAACCCTGAATCCTATTGAACTTGGATTTTCTCGAGAGCTTGAAAGGATTAATTTTAAGTGAAATAAATATGGAAAAGTAAGTTTAAGAAGCAACTTGGTAAGCATGTCTTGATAGGTGAAAATTGACAAGAAATGACTAGTTCCTACGCTGACATTTGTAGGCAACGATGAATGTGCAGTATGTGCAAGGACAGATGTGCAACATAGAATGATTAATTTCCCACTCCACCATGAACAAATCAGTGGGGGCCTCATTTAAGGAGGTTGGTGGAATTGAGAATTCTTGAATCTTTGATAATTCTTGATTCTTTTTTAAATCTTGTTCATATTTTTAGTTGAGAAGACTAGATTTACTTTAAATTTTATTCAAATTGTGTTCAATAATATCCTTTTTGTTGGCCAAATTAATTTTTTGTACTCAATTTGTCTTCAATTTACAAGTATGCATGCAATATGCCTCTTTTGAGAATTTAAAGTAAATTTTGTTGAATGATAAACTCTTTTTTTTTTTAGCAATATTGTCTTGCATTGTGTTTGGTAGTCTTTTACTTTGCTAAATTCTTGGAATAATGATTCATTCTCTAAACTTATTTGTGTGAATAAAGTAATTTTTTTATGCATATATTTGTTTGAATCTTGGTATGTAAAAACGTGTTAATCTTGAAGAAATTAACTTTGGTGTTGAAGCAATTTGAACCCAACATTAATTTGACCAAGAATTTGTAAAGCCTCTCAATTTTTACATTGCATTTTTAGATCTCCAACGATAAAGAAAACTTTCTAATGTCCAATTAATTTTTCCTCACTTTTGTTAATTGAGTAGTTTTTTTTTCAGACATTTTAATTATGCCAACAATGTTTGTAAAAGCTTGCATAGTTAGGCTATGTTGATGAAAGGTTGGCTAACATCAAAGGATTTGTTGTTAAAGTCGTTCATTGTTGAATACGTATAATTACACACATTATTTGACACTAGCCCACTTGACAACTGAAGAGATAAAAGTCCTATGGCAGCGAAAGATTTTACAAAATCATCAAAACACATTGATTGATGGAAAGTAGAGACATGATTGATTGAAAAGGTATAAACATGTAATATATATAAAGAATGTAGGCCTTCGTTCATGGTACAATATGAACAGTATAAATATTAAACAGAGAATATAAAAATGAAAGACAGAAGAATGGAAAAGAATACAACTTAGGGGGAACAGGGAGATAAACTTGTCTCTGTTCTGATTCTAAGCTTTCACTTATAGTATGACCAGAGAAGAAAAAGAAACTCTTTACAGCCGGTGGAAAGGCTATTCCTTTCTGCCCTTCTCTCTCTAAACCTTGGGCTATACAAGCCGCCTTGCTCATTAAAGTGTCTTTTTGATACATTCAGATCTACTTTCTTTGGTGAAGAAGGAGACTTTTTATAGGCACTTTCAACGGGAAACATTTCTATTTCTTTGAGCTTGTCAGCGTTGATTACTACTTCGTCATGTTACATCAACTTTAACTACCATCCTTGTTGTCTAGTGAATCTTCCTCACGTGATGATTTGGCTCCTCACCTAGGAGTGTTAGACACCAAACAAGTTCCCATCGTATAGCCTTTGTGCGAGATTTCCCTTACGATTCTCTAATTTCTTCCTTTCTAATCATTCTGCGTTAAAACATGGAAATCACGTAAAACATGCATAATGCTTATGTAAAATGTATTTCTAAATAATTATGATTTTACAATATAAGTTGCGTGTTTTGGTTCTTTTCTTGTGCGTTTTGATCTCATTATCCTAATAAAACAGGTTATAATAATGGGCATTTATATACACGCTATCAGCAAACCTGACTGCTGTCTCCAAGTCTATTAGGCAAAGTTGTAGATAATTTTGATATTGTTTGTCAGTACTTAGGTTTACTTTTGTGATGCACATAAGTTAGGATTAAGTTTAGTTCTTTAGTTCTTATTTGGTCTAGAAATGTAGTCTGTAATCAATGACATCTAGCCTTGACTTCTTTTGAGGTTATATAATAAAGTCTGTTTAATGCATGTTTCTAGTGTTATTCCATAAGATTTAATTTACTCAAGATGTTTAGTATTTTAGAATGTTCAGAAGTCAGGGTCAGCTGGTGTTATTAAAAAAGGGAACAACGTCGGCTGACTTCACTCCGTCTCTCGAGTCGAAAGTAGGTTATTTAAGAAGGGGTGTGACAGTGAATCTATGAAGAGGTAAAGAATCGTATCTCTCCTCACCTTATGTGATTATACATGCAGATATTGTGTTTTTTATCAAATAAAAAAAATGCTTGTAATCTTTATATATAAAGAATGTGCTCACTGAACAAAAGATTGCTACCTTTTCTGTTTGTTAAGTGAAAGATTTGTAAATTGTTGCTCTTAGGCTCAAGACAAGACAGAGTGTGCAAATCTTTTTTTTTTTTTAATATTAGATAGACTTTAGAAATTACTCATGGTAATAGACTAACATTAAAAGTTTAAATTTGTAATTAATAATTGCATTACTTTTATAAAAAATGTATGGTATAAATTATTTGACACACAAATCGAGATACTATACTACACAAATTTACAAGTCACTTAACTAAAATTTTTAATTATATAAAGTTGTGTCCTAATATAACTTTCTAGTTTGGTCAGTATTCGTATGCTAATTAGTTATGTTTGCTTTAGCAGTATTATAAGATTGAGATATCTTATCAATGCGTTTAAAATCATATTTATTTGAAGTTGTGTCTCCTTGTATAAAATCCTGATACTTTTCTACATCCTTACGTTTTTTGCAAAGTGAAAATGAAATCCAAATATTCTCTATTTTTATGTCTTCTAATTTTTTCTGTTTTAGTCATCTCAAGGGCTACAAAAATCCACACAACTCAAGATGAGAAACAAAATATTTAATTTAATATAGGCGTAATTCCTTTCATTTTTTAGTGTTGAAACTTTTTTAACGTAACTTACGAATATTCCATGCATGTTTTGCATTAAAGTAAACTTAAGATTATAATTAGAACAAGACTTGTTCCCACTTATGTTTTAAATTTTTTTAACACATTAAATTTTACCAGAAGTTTTTGAGTCGTTTTGGGATAATTAATTGATCAACACAATAATTAACAACATTTTCATAAAAAAAACTCAAATCCTCAAATTAATTAAATATCCACTATATATATTTTGTTAATTTCAAATTCAACAAAACCAAAGTAACTTCACATTTAAATAATTTAACATAACATCCAACAAATTCAACCTAATTAAATAAAAATTAAGATAATTAAATCCAAAATTACATTAGTTTTGAGGCACTACATTCTTCTAAAAAAAACTTTCGTCCTCGAACAACTCGAAATACTGGGCTCCCATGTCATCCTCTTGTTACCATTTTGACTCTTTAACTCTGTGATTTCACCACAATACTTTCACCAGTTTAATTCCTCTATCAGAGTAGCTTGACCTCTTTGGTCAAAATTTTAACTGGTTGCTCTTCATAGCTAAAATTCTCACTAATTTTCACTGGCTCACAGTAAACTATATGTATTGGATCTGCTGCATATTTCCTCAATATAGAGACATAGAACACATCATAAACTACAAAAAAAATGACAGACACAATGCCAAACGGTAAGCTACAAGACCAATTCATTCAAGTATCTTAAATGCCCCTACAAAACAAGGACTTAGCTTTCCCTTTTGTTCAAATCTTAGGACATATTTCATATGTGCCACCTTCAGAAATACGATGTTCCCTACGTCAAATTCAAGATCTTTACGTCGTACATCGACATAACTTTTCTGTCTAATCTACGTTGTCAACATACATGCTCCAATCTTTTATATGGCTTCGCTAGTGGACTAAACTAGCTTGGGGCCTATCACCCTCTATTCACCAACCACACAAAGCTTCAAATGGTGTTATCCCAATGATAGCTTGATAACAGTTATTATATTTGAACTCTATCAAATACAAGTGGGAGTTCTAACTCCCTGCAAACTCTAATACACAACCTCACAACATATCCTCCAAAATTTGGTTCAACCATTAAGTTTGACTATCAGTCTGAGGGTGAAAGGGTGTATTGAAATCTAATCTCATGCCCAAGGTGCCCTGATGTACTTTCCATAACTTTGAAGTGAAACTGGCATCTCTATTAGAAACAATTGATATAGGCTCTCCATGCAATCTCATCATCTTTAACAAGTACAATTATGCCAATTTGATGTCACTAAAAGTGGATTTTCCTAGGATAAATTGTGTTGATTTCGTGAGCCTGTCTACAATGACCCATATTATTGTATATCCTTTCATTGTCCTAGACAGTCCTTTAATGAAGTCCATTGACACATTCTTCCACTTCCACTTTGGTACATTCAAAGCTTGCAACAAACATATTGGCTTCTATATCGGTGCTTTTACTTACTAACACACTAAACATTTATTAATAAAATTTGTCACTTCCCTCTTGATGTTATGGCAGCAGTAAACTCGTCTCAAGTCCTGATACATCTTTGTACTGCCTGGGTGCATAAAGAATGGGGAACTCTGAGCTTCAGTCAGCAAATTTGTTTTAACTTTACTGTCTCCTGGCACACATAAGCATTTCTCAACTATAAGCTCATCTTCAAAGGATACTCAGAACTCATAAGCCTATTGTTCAATACATGTAGGCTCTTAATTTTACGTTTGAAGGTCCAGTAGTAAATTCTCTCTTACGTACGAGGTTATCTAAAAAAAATTATCCCCTAGATGATAGCAAATTTTCCTAATTAAACAGTTCCTAAATAGTACGGGAAATTTCAATAACCATAAATAATTAAATTATCATCGTCAAAATTAGCCAAATAAACATCCAAGGAAAAGCTCCCAAATTAGAATAAAAATTCAATTATTTTCAAGCCATTAATTATCATTTGATGGATGTTTCCAAAACCATAAAAAAATTCAACCAAAACTCACCAAAAAGTGACTGGAAAAAGGCAAAAAAAAGGCTTGGTTCTTCGTTTAGAAGGGGGAGGTAATCAGCTTGAGGAGGCAAGCATTGGCTCTCAGTCGCACAAGGCTTGACGCGTGAACACAGGCTTTGATAGAAGGATGCCACAGGGATGAAAATCGACTTAGGGACAAAGACGATGGCGCTGAAGGATGACTTGGCTCACAAATGATGGTGGCTCCGCGCTAAAAAAAGCTCAAACACAGACTCAACTATACATTTCAGCTCGGACATGGGGTTTTCGTTGAATGGCTCACGAGTGATTGAATGCTACTCGGTTGGGATGAACTTTGTATAGATAATTGAATGTGACTCGTGCATGGAAGATGACGGTGGTCGATGATGAACGAAGAGGGAAATTTAGCGAGGGAGGTAGACGGTGGCAATAGGGTTTAATGAGGAAGAAGATAAGAGTTCTGTTCTTGTACTATCACACCCCCTTCCAGATCACCTACTCTGGATCCAAGAGACGACATGAAGTCAATTGATATTGTTTTCCTTCGTAACGACACTAGATGACCATTAATTTCTGACTTTTAATGTAGTAATGTAACTTAAAACTTTTAGATTTTAATTAGTGGGTTAATAATAACTAATAGATTAAATAAACTTTATTACATAACCCTGGAAACAAGTTGAGGCTATATGTCATTAATTATAGATCAACACCTAAAAACAGAGTGAAAACCCAGAACAACTCAACTATCTTAACACAAAATATATATATGCACATGACGTAGCTTTATCTTGAAATACAAACCACTAAATAATCAAAATCTTACAACAACTGACACAGTAGACTGGTTACAGCAGGTCAAGCTTGCGGAGCATGATCTCTTCCTGGAAAGTGGAAAACATTTGGAAAGGGTGAGCTAAATAGTTCAGTGAGTGACTATTTGATAAAATATGCTTTTGAAACAGTAAACTTATTAAAGCTTAACTCTTAACATAAATAAATATCAAGCTCAATTAGTTAAATGATCTCAAACTTTCTCTTTTAGTTACTATACCACAAGAATTATCAAAACAAAAACGATAAACTAGGCATGGAAGCCCTATCTCGTGATACAATACTTACAAGACGAAAAATTGGACATCAGTAGTGTCCTATCTTGTTATAGCTACAATGAGATGGAAAATTAAGCGTTCATTCAGGCCTTCATCTCTTGTGACGGGAAACTAAATATCCTCATCTCAAAACTAGTGCCAATAAATGGAAACTAGGTATCTACTGAATACAATCATCCAAAAACTAGTTCCAAGGGATTGCTAAATATCTTAAACAATTTAAGTATGGACTAAAACATGTTGAAACCATTCTCAACCTTAACTACTTTGGAATCTTAGCATAACCATGCTTGCATGTAAATCTCATAAAAAAGCTCATCAATAAATACATGTTTTTTGAAAACATTTCTAAACTCATGCTTTAAAAACACTTTCTAAATCAATATACTCATATATTCAAACATCAAAGCATGCTTAAAACATTTAATAGTAAATCTTGCTTAGAATCAATTTTGAACTCATTTTTTTGTCACTTACAAATGGTAGCTTAAACCCTTGGCTTGTAAATTTGTCCAATCTCTTTTTGACCTGAACTAAGGGAAAATAAGTCCATTTAATTTCCAAAAACACCAAAATAGCCAAAATTGCTCAATGGCATAGGTTAACGCACAAAGCACTGTAGTAGGGATTGCCTAACCTTGTCGCACACTAACCTCATGTACATTGTGTCGCGAGCCTCACTTAGGTGCTTGCCTGACGCCTAGTGCGCATTAGGTGCACGCAGGGTTGAGCGCTTCTTGCGTGTTGCTTGCCTTCATGCTCAGACCCTGCTCCCCACACAGGCTACTTGGCCCACCACTAACCTCTTTCTCCACCAACACACACGATCATCTCGCCTTACAATCCTCGACACTTGGTCAGCCACCAACACTTTCCAGAACCAGTTTTTCATCTAGAAACTTAACTCCACTTTGAAAAATAATAACTAAAAATCCATAACTCTTTTCGGAAAACATTCTTCTACAAAGTTGTTTGAAATTGTCTTATCTTGCTTACCTCACAATTTCTCCTCAAAATTTCAAAGGATGCATTCTGTAGATTTTTGGAAGTTAACACTACTAAGATTCTTCCTGAGAATGACCTTTCCTCCTTTCTTCTGCTCAAACTTTATCTTCCTCGCCTAAAAATTAACCTATAAACTAGATTAAATGTAGAAACTTGTGAGAATAATTTGAGCCAAAACGCACAAGTAAAATAAGAGAAATTCTCTTCTAAAGTGACTTATTTATAGTGAAGCTTGTATGAGAATTTCTTGACACCTACAACTTGTTCAAATTTAACTTTAGCATGTAAAGGATATATGGAAAGCACTAAATCAACTCACCATCTTGCCAAACTTGAATTATAATACATAATGCATTAACCATGCGGCAAGCTAACCTCCCTTCATATGGTTGCAAGCTCTAACTTACAGGCAAGTCTTCCCGCATGGGCCTCTCAACGCCTCACTAACCTCACAAAGGTAAGTTCTTAACACCAACCTCATGGCCGCCTAAGCAAAATGTCTAGTGATGCTTCTTCACGGACCAAACTAACCTCCCAATGAAAAGTTCTTCTTGCCTAAATGCATGTTAGCCACTCCATGACACTGCTTTGGAGATTCTCTTTGCCTAAGGCCACCCACACAAGACTTGGCAGCCCACTTATGTCCAAAACGTGTAGTGTGGACTTAGCTAAAATTTCTCTTTTTTAACCTAACATCCATCACTTCTTAACCATCCTAACTTAGTTTTCTTTCTTTCTACTTACCGTGACACACTTAAAATGACACTTCTTCAATTTACTTTTCCAAGCTTAGATCCATTCAAAACTTAAGCTTTAAAGGTCTTTAAAAAGGCTCAAGGTTTCCTAAAGTTTGAGGTTTACATGCATGAAGTGTTGGGACAAATTTTGACTCGTTTAAAATTAGCCTACTCTCAATTTTTATCATACATATTTTCACTATTTTTATATTTTTAATACATAATATGAAAGTAGACTTCAATACAAACTCAACGACACAAAAATCACTTAAATTGAAGTTCAAACGAAGGAGAAAGGGCAAATTCAACATAAAGGGGCATTTTGGTAAATATTGAAGAAGAGGGACACGCATCAGCTCCTCATACACGCGCGCCCAGAAATGAACTCGCGGGTTCAAATCTCTGTTCATGTGAATAATTACCACCTATTTTCTTCAATCCGTGTCTCATCAATCCGACAGCTGTCCACGTGCCACGTGGCGCGATCCTAGCGCGCGCCCCCCTCAGCCATCCAAGTTCGAATCCCAACCGATGCAAATGTTCTCTTTCCCATTTTCCCAATGGCATTTTTGTAAATAACATTTTAATTTCCAAAATTACTCCAATTTTCAGTTTTTTCTTTTTGATATGGGCTTAAAAATTCAGTTAGGGCCTATTTCCTCGACTCCTCACTATAAATACCCCAAATTAACCCCTAATTAGGACATTCACATTCCAATTCATACATTTCACTCCAAAATTCCCTCCA
>JBBPDI010000004.1:7988464-7999306 GCA_037974545.1 Cucumis variabilis
TAAGATATTTAATTTAGCTATTAATTAATTGGAGAATTAATTAATAGTTTAGTTTAATTTGATTAAATTAAATTAAATTAATTTAAAACTATAAAATATTGGAGAGATATTCATTAAATATGATTTAAATGTGTAATATTAATTAAATATGATTTAATTAATTATTAATTGATTAATTAATTAATTGATTTGAAATTTCTATTAATTTAATAATTTTTAAATAAATAGAAATGTCGTGATTCTCTCCTACTCCCTCAAGGAAAGGAAGTTATAAATATGCAAAAGAAAAACATTTTTTTCTCATTTAAGAAAAAGTCAATATTTTTTGCTCTCTGCAAAAATAGTTTTCTCTTTAAAACTTTTCCAATTTCCCATAAACCAATCTCATCCTATAGGAGAGGAAGGTCTCCGAGTAGTGTCCCCAAATTTGGAGATTTAGCAAATTTAGAGACGTTGAACTATGTAAGTTTTTCTCTCTAATCTATACTTTATTAAAGTATGTTTAATAAGAAAATTAGTTTCTTAATTATTTTTTTGCCAATGTATTGATATTTTGGGATTCCCAAATTAAATTGAGAAATGCTTCTATAAAATCTTCTGTTACCTAGGATTTTTATCCCTTTAATTGTTCATTAAAAGAATAATACTAGTATATATGGATAAGAATTAACCTAAAGGTAAAACGATAATTTGACTCAACTGGTGTTACAGTCACTTGTGTGAAAGACTAACGTATTATTGTTGTTGGTCTATATCTATGGGTATATTAATATATCTATAGTGAGAAGAGTTCAGTTTTGAGTCTTTAGTAGAATATACATACTGTTAACAAATATTGATTAATGTGGTTAATGAATTTAGCTAATTAATCTCATTGTTTTAGTTTCTCATCTATAGATCCAGTAGGTCCCCTTCCTAGCTAGTGAAGGGTAATGAAGCTAATATATATTGATTGTAATTTGAAATGTTCAAATTTACTTTGGGGACATAATAAATGATGGTGATGTATTATACTATAACGTTTTTATTTTAATTAAACTTTATTATTCAAAATTAATTTACAAGAGAATAAAATATTTGAATGAGTTTAAATAATAATTTATGGTGAATTAGATTTTCATATTAAAACTATAAGTCAGAATTTAATGCATATATGATAAGCATTAAAACTATAGGTTATTATATATGAATATGATTCAAATTTGGATTTTATATTTAATTTAGTAATTAATTAATAGTTTAATTTAAGGGATCTTTTTTAAAAAAATATAACAAATCGACAAAATGTTTACACCGATAAATCAATTTTGAAAACAAAAAAAAAACCATAAGCCCACAATGGGAAATACCAAAAAATGCTCCAGTCAACATGCAATTAATTGATCACGTACGCTTGTAATTTTTCTTCTAAATAATCATGATACGCGATCGTGTAGAAAATGATACACGATCGTGTATGTAGAATCAGCATCGGCCACACATCCACATGTAATTCATTTTTTAAAATATCATGATCCACAATCATCTAGAAAATGATACACGATCGTTCAGATATTGATACACAATCTTGGTACATGATCTTATACCAATTCTAAACGATTGTGAATCAAGATCATCTAGATATTGGTACACTATCGCGTATCAGGAATTAATGATCGTGTACCAAATTTAAATGATCTTGGTTCATGATCGTGTACCATGATCATTTATATTTAGTACAAGATCTTGTACCAATATTGTTTAGATTTGGTACATGATTGTGTACCAAGATCTTATAACGATTGTGTACTAAGATCTAAACGATTTTTGTTCAAGATTGTGTACCATTTGGTATACGATCTTCAACCAATATCGTTTAGATCTTGGTACACGATCGTTTAAATCTAGAAGAGAAAATATATGAGAGATGACGAAGATCGTTTACCAAGTGAAAATTTTAAGAAGTGAAAAAAGAGAAAAAAAAATGAGAGATGACGAAGAATGAAGAAATTGTAGAAGAGAAAATGAAGAAATCACAAACAATAACAAGTGGGAATAAAAAGAAGAAGAAGTAATAATATGAAGAAATTAATGAATAATATTTAGAGGAGATGAATAAATCGTAAAGAAGAAAAAGATGTAAAAAATTGTTTACAATATTCAAGGGCGAACCTGAAATTTATGAAAATATCATGGGCTTTTTTATTTTGTTACATGGGTCATAAATATTTTGATGTTTCATTATGTTTATGAAATTAACTTGAATTTAATTCTAGATTTAATTAAATTCAAACTTAGGTTCATTTAAATATGATTTAAATGAAATATTACTTAAATATAGTTTAATTAATTTTTAATTTAATTTAAGGAATTTTTTAAAAAAATATAACAAAGCGGTAAAATATTTACACAGTATAGAATAATTTCAAAAACGGAAAAAGTTCACAGTTCCACAATGGGAAATTTAAAAAATGTCTCAATTAATTGACATCTAATATGTTTAGAAAAATATGGTTTAGATTTGGGTATTCTTTCCTACACATCGTTTAGATTTGTCTTTCCAAATCTAAACAATTTTTTTTCAAGATTTTTTTGGTACACTATTAGACTTGATCGTTTAAATTTAAATTTGAGTAGCCAAATCTAAATGATTTTTTTCATAAATTTTTTGTACACCATCGTTTACGTTAATAGTTTAAATTAGCCAAATCCCAATAATTTTTTTCAATATTTTTTTGTACTAGTTTATATTTGAAAAATGATTGTTTAGATTTGGTACACGATCATTTATATTTGAAACACGATCGTTTAAATTTAGGTAGCCAAATCTAAACGATTTTTTAAGATTCTTTGTATACGATCGAAGAAATTTGGCTATCCAATATCCCAACTATTTTTTTCACGATATTTTATATTTGAAAAGAAGAAAAAAAATCATAGAAAAGGAAAAAAGAAAGACGATGAAAAGGAGGGGTAAACTGAAATATTTTAAGAAATGGTCAATTTCATCAAATTTTCATTTTGTTACACGCGCCATAAATATTTTGCTAGTTTGTTATATTTATGAAAATTAACTTTAATTTAATTTAAATAAAATTAAATCAATAACTCCCTTACGTGAGAGTTATTTAAGGAACGATGGGATACTTTCCCATGTATCCCGATACCTCTCTCTAACTTGGGAAGTAAGTAATGTAAACTCTCTCTAACTCTTTCAAAAAAGAAAAAAAAAAAAAAACTCTTTTCTTTCCAAATCCACTTTGGTTTTCACAAACGTAGAATCTCACTCGCTTAGAAAATAGGAGAGATTTTAAGTGGTGGTGATCTACCATTTGGAGTTTTGTAGGATTCATATATGACAACAAATGTAAGTTTCTTTTTCTTTGTAATTCTTTTCTATTATGAAAAGCGTGCTTAGCCAATAGTTTATATATAGTAAATTTGTTTCTGTAAATTTTACAATGTATATGTGTGTTTTTCTAATTCCCAATTTAATTTGAGAAAAAGTTCTGTTAATAAATTTTTCCACCTCATAAGGGCTTTAATCCCTTCAGCAAGAGTGCATCACATCACTGCCACGACACTACAACACAATGACGTTCTTAGAGGCAAATTCGAAAGGAACCATGAAATGCACCTATAACATGCATGTTCTATATACCCTTAATTTAGGATAGTTTTTAACGTGATTTAGTTGAATTTAATACAATTTGATAGTGATTTAAGGGTTATGTTTGAGAGATTGATTAAATGTGTCAAAACGAGATAAACAAGACCTAGATATGACAAAAGAAGTAAATCCTGAAAGTGGAGAAGAAAAATCACAAGTTGCCTAGAAACCGGGTTAGTGTGCAACGATGCTACCCTTGATGATGTTTATAGAACGAAATGTTGTAGTAGACCATGAAGCATCCAGATCCTATCAGAGAACGTTGGGTGCTAGGTGCAAAGAGTCGTGTTGTGGTAAGAAGGAAAAAGTGTCACAAACGCTAGGTGATGTCAAAATTTTGTCTATTTATTCTAAGGTTGTAGCTCACCTTCAGATCGAATTTTAGAGATTTTAGGGTTAGAGAGAGAGTTCAGAGCAGAGTATGAAGTCTTCTTGATGCCGAGCAGATTGAAGATTGTTAGAGGGTCGAATCCACTCCAAAGATATGATTGGAAGTCGGATAACTGTAGAGAAGGTTCTTAATACTTTGTTTAATTATCTAGTTTTTAGAATTTAATAATTAGTAGCTAAGGGAATGGAAAGATAGTGTTCGAAAGATTCAATCTGAATAAAAGACTGCTAAATCTGGACATTTTGTTCATTACTTCAATTGTTAAAGCAATTGTGTTGTGTTTAGTAATGTCTTTAATGAAAGCTATTCCCTAAAACATCACAGTGTTGATAATATATCCATATTTAATCACTTTTAATGCTTTCTCAGATTAGTTTATTTTCTTTCTATCAAAATAGGTGCCTTAAATAAAATTGAAATAATCCCTGAATAGCTAAAAGACTAATCAATCCGATTCTTTTAAAGACAACACTCGGTTCCTTAACCATTTTAATTATATTATTAATTACTCGACGTGTGGCTCGTGCTATCAAGAATAATGTGTTTGAATATACAGATTCAAAATTAAGGAAAAAACTTACTGATATGCTACTTCTCAAATCTCAAACATGCTAAATTCAAAATAAGTTCCAATGATAATAACATTTAGATCTTTCAAATTAATAAAACAAAACAGAAATAAATCATGAATCGTGAATCAGAGTAATTTTTTAAAGATAAAAATAAGGAAAAAAAATGGTTAAAACCCATGAATATTAAAATTAGAGTTTAAAATATACCATGAATTTTAATTTGGTTAATTTATGCATTCGTTTATATATACTCCATAAATTTTAATTTGGTTAATTTATGCACTCGTTTATATATAATATATATAAAGTATAACAACGATCCGGTCTAACTATTTAGCTTTCAAAGATGAAATGATTAACAACTTTCATTCTTGAAAGACAAGAGTTTAACCATCCACACCAGCCGTTTGTTGTACTATATATATATATAAATATAATTGTTTGATTCTTTAAAAAATATTCTTTTGAACCACACCTATTTATTGGAAAAGAAAAAAGTCGAGGGACTTTTTTATAAATAAAAAACTGCAAATAGTATCTACATATCAACCAACATTATAATGAAAGTTAGGAGCACATGGTTTACTAAAATTAGAGCACATGGTTTACTAAACATTGTATTTTTAAAAAAATGTTGGACGAAAAGAAGGCACAATTGATGGGATAATGTTGAGTTTTAAATTGATAACATGTGGAAGGAATAGGATGAGTGTTGTTTTTGGTTAAGAAGCTTATTCATTAATTAAATTATATTGCTTAATATAATCCATGCAGTTACATGATAATCAGCCTCTTAATTAATTTTCCCCTTTTGGTCACGGGTTTCTCTTAAACAAATTAAGTATGTACTTTTTATTTTAATTTCTTTTTTTGCAAAGTGCCAATTACGAACATACCGACCAAAATGCTACAAATAAATAAATTTCCAAATGGACAGGTGTGCACTGTCTTGATCAATGCAGTCTTAAACATCAAATCGCCCAAGTTTTAATTTGGAACCAACCCACATCTATTTTATTGACACAAATTTGATTACATCTTTAATTTTTCACACTGGTTTGTTATACAGTATTTATTAGGGTTATCAAATTTAACTAATAGTTGTACGTTGTATTTTAAAAGCAGAGACTGGATTTTCCAATCTATATATTGTAAAAATAGTAAACATTTATTAAGGATCGACCAAAGCAACGTCGAAGTTCATCGACAGGTCTATGGTCAACGGAATCGTAAAACAACGTGTTTTGAGTAAGGTAGTCAAGATTGTAACGTATTGCAAAAAAGGAAGTGACTAAGCCAAGTTCATTATTGACACTTTGCAACCGTCTGGTCTCATTCAATTAATATTACACATATCCCAATTGCATCAAAGAGTAAGCTAAGCAATTCTTAGTGTCCTTAATCATGTATTAAATTTTGTATTGAATTGCATTTGACTCAAAACCATACCATTGCTCCACTACTGACGTGTCCAGTTCAGAGGTGGCTTGGAGAGTGCTCCATGGCCTATATGAGTTTGCCCCCACCAACAACATTACTATTTTTTTCTTTTTTTTTTAACAATATATATATATATATATATATATATATATATATATATATATGAGGTAGAAGAATCTAACTATTGATTTTGAAATTAGTCATATACACTTTGTGTCAATTGAGATAGGTTTATGATGGTGTTGATGACATTATTATTAACAACAGTAAGTAATAATGAGACATAAATTGAATCCAAATAAAAAAGGTTTAATGTGGTAGGTCATGTGAATTTAATTTAACAACTTTTAATGTTAGAGGTTTAAAATTTTACTGTACTAAATTTGTTTTAAATTACAATATATTTAACTTGAGAAACAAAAGGAAATTGAGGTCGGTATAATTCAATTATTAAGAATCTTTAGACTAATTAATTATTATTATTAGGTTAGTTTTTATAAATAGAACAAATGATACAGTTCATAGAACAATTTTAAAAAAATCCATTAAGGTTGATTACTTTTTCAAAATTTCATATTTTTCTTTATTGGTTTATAATGAATTTTCAATTCCGATTCTTCCTTTTCTTCATGATTTTTTCTACATCATTCTCTATTATCTCTTCTTCATCATCATCAATAATATTATTTCTTTTCATTGTCTTTCTTTTCCTCTTCTGCAATTTTTTTTAGATCGTGTACCAAATATACAATATTTTTTTTCAAATTGTTATGTGGTTCTTTAGATCTTGTGAGAAATATAAAAACTCATGAAAAAAAATCGTTGGGATATTGGATAGTCAAATCTAAACAATCTTGTATTTTCAAATTTAAACACCAAAGAGTCTTTAAAAAAATCGTTTAGATTTGACTTTCCAAATTCAAACGATCAAATCGAAATGATTGTGTACAAAAATAGTCAAATTTAGACGATCGTCTACCAAAGAATCTTTTAAAAAATCGTTTAGATTTAGCTGCCTAAATTTAAACGATCAAATCTAAATGATCGTGTACAAAAATAGCCAAACTTAAACGATTCTCTACCAAAGAATCTTTAAAAAAATTGTTTAGATTTGGCTGCCTAGATTTAAACAATCGTGTAAAAAAAAGTTAAATTTAAACGATCATGTACCAAAGAATTTTAAAAAAAACCGTTTAGATTTGGTTGTCTAAATTTAAACGATCAAATCTAAATGATTGTGTACCAAATATAAACGATCATTTTTCAAAAAATATTGAAAAAAATCGTTGAGATTTGACAACTTAAATTTAAACAATCAATCTAAACGATCGTGTACAAAAAATAATTATTAAAAAACTGTTCATATTTAGATTTGATCGAGCCAAATCTAAATGATCATTTCTCCAATCCTAAACGATTGTTTGCACATCGGATGCCAATTAATCAGGACATTTTTGTTATTTTCTACTATGAGCCTGTGGGCTTTTTTCGTTTTTGTCGTTTCAAAGATGCTCCTTGTCATACCCTTTACCAAGCCACCTACTCTTAGCCCAAGAGATGCAGCAATTGGCTAACAGATATTGTAACTTACCTCAGAGACAACTATCAACCCTAACTTATTGCTACTTAAAGTGATTAACATAGTAGAAACATAAACGACAGCAAACACCAAACTACATAACATTTTCTTAAAGCTCAGTAGCAAACACTTACCTTTGAAGCATGTTTGTAAAATAATCAACTTTAACAAATTAGAAATTAATTTTAAAACATTTAAAAGTCACTCATAAATACTTGCTTAACCCGTCAATTTATAGATTTTTTCAATACTTTCTTGTCCTAAAAATTAAGAATTTAAACCTAAATTAACCTTCTAGAATAAGAAATTATCCAAACAAACTATAAAAATTCCAAAAACTTCAAAAGTTGTCAAAATTGGGTGTCAGGCACTACTAGCAGCATAGTCTGGATGGTAGGCATGCACGCGTGCATGCAGACCATCTAGAGGTCTAGCCGCGTGCTTGCCATGCACGCTTGGCCTTGTCGCGTACTAGGTGCTGCACATCTCGCCTCACATAGTCTTGCGTTGTGCGTGCATGGCCTATCGCGTAGCATAGCGCGCACTCTCATGTTGTCTAGCTATACGTTTAGCCATCTTGCATGACACTCCAATGCCCAAAATAACCTCTTTTTCTTACCTTGTGCGATGAACCAATCCTTTCACCTTGATACTCGACTAAGCTCAAAACAACCCAGAACACTGAAATTTTTCAGAATATTACTATCAACTTCAAAATTCATAACATTTTTTTTTTATCCATAACTCAAAATTCAAATTTGAAGAATTGACTTTTTTAGCCTTCAGAAACACAACACTGCTCAGAATCCTTCAAGAATTGACCTTCAAGTGTTCTTGATCTTCAAAGTTAACCTTCTTTTCATCAATTTTGTTTGGCAACCTCACACTTGAAAATAAAATCACAAAGAAAGCTTTTCCAACTCAAATCACCCAATTTTCATGAGAGAATTGAGAGAAATTTATTCTTGAAGTGAGCCTATTTATAGAGTTGTTTGGATAGTGGAATTTTTCACCTTCTACTTACACGAAATCACCTTTTGTATGTTTAGGACACCTGAAAACAACTTCACCGACTGCCCAAAACGCCTCGAAGCACTCTTAAGTGCCTAACTTTCAATTCTCTTCGCCAAGTGCATGGTCTTCTCAACAACAACCTCTAAACACTTTGGTCGCAAGTCCTCTCTTCGCCTAGGCTTCCTTGGTACAAAGTCCTTGCTAACCTTTCTTGATATGGCTTCCTCGCAAAGCATCAAAATACCTAAGACACTCTAAGCTTGCCGCCTACACTTGCCTTTCGCCTAGATAACTTCTTTTAAGGTTATCTCGCCTAGCCTCAAACAAAACGCCTAGCAAACTCCACCCATGTGCTTTATCCTCTGAAGGTTCCCATGCCAATAACTTCTCCTCGTCTATGCCTTGAGCAAAACGCCTAGCACCTTGCCAAAACGCCTAACTTCTTCGACATTACCTCTCAACACTAGAATTTTCAACCATCAAACTTTCTTCTTTTCTTGTGGCTGCCAAGCTTCAAACCTCTATACTTAACCATTTTTCTCATCTCTTGAACACCTAACAAAGATTAACAAACAAATTTACTTCCTCGTAACCTTTAACACTTAAAATGCTTAGGGAGTTTTTAAGAATAGGATTTTACACTCCTGCAGTAGCAATATGGAAAGAAATATTTTAAAGGATATTATGTAATTATCTAATGTCTTCTCATGGATGAATGAAATAACGAGTTATTGATTGAAAATGACCCAACTCATAAGGAAGGTGAGTGCAATACCTAGGTTGGTGAAGCCTAACCTAGTGAGCTAGAGACTCAAAGAGTCCGTTCGCTAAAAGGTAGTTGGGCGACCTATGAATAGTAAATATGTGATAGGTTGGAAAGGTATAAATTGCAATGTATTAAAGAATATGGACATTTGGCCACTGTACAATATGAACAAATACATTACAAAAGTAATACAAATATGGAAAGTAAAGAAATGAATATTACAAATTAGGGAGAAAATGGAAGAATGACATCTTCTCTACTTAGACTCTAGACTTTCACCTAAAGACTGGCCAGAAAAGAAGAAGAAATACTTTATATACAGTGGAAAGGTTAATTCTTTCCACTACTATTTAGGGATTGGTCCATTCAGGTGTACGATCGGTCCATTGAGACATCTAACTTCTCTCAACGTCAGTCTCTTCTGCTTAGTGGTGATGAAGTCTTTTTATAGGCAACTTTCGACGAAAAACTTCTATTCTTCTAAACATATCAACGCTAAAAGTATTCTTTGTCAAATCACATCAACTTCATCTACCACTTTTGTCTTCTAGTGAATCCTTTCTCGCGTGCTGATGTGGATCTCACCTAGAATGTATACTTTCTAGACAAGGTCTTCTCGCGTAGTCTTCGCACGAGTTCCTTTGTAATTCACTAGCTTCTTCTTTTGTTCATATCCTGCATTAGAACACTAAAAAGAATGTGAAACAGGCATGAAGACTTATGTAAAGTGCATTTTTGAATATTTATGAATTTACAACATAGGCTCTGCATTTTGACACACTTAATTTAAAGAAGCACCTAGGTATTTTAGCGCTTCACCTCGAAACATCGGTTAACCCAATCCATGTCCACACTCGTTACTTAGAGGGTGTGTTTCAGATGGAGGCGTGATGGAGCTAGATTTAGAGTCTTTATATTGGCCATATTTTCGTTTCCCTAATCATTTGATCTTTCCTTGTTCTCTTTTGACTTTTTTACCTTTAATTTTAAAATGCATGCATGACTTTTTTACCTTTCCTTGTTCTCTCATTTCTCCCAACGCAATTTTGGTTGCGTAGAGAGTTTTCCTTTAAAAAGTCACCCACACATGTAATTCACAGATCTATAAAGGGAGAAGAAAGAGATTTTGCAAAAAACAAAAATGGTCCCACCGTCCTCTGCCCTTTCTCTTATGGTGTCATCGCCATCGTCCTTTGCCCTTTCTCCCCTGGTATGTAATAAGCTAAATTGTATTTTTCCCAAAAAAATCCCTTTGTTCCCAAAAATCATGCACGTTATTTCCTATGGGTGAATTTAAAGAGGATTTAAAGAGGATTTTAGGATTTTAAAGAGGTTTAGTCTAAAGGTGAGAGGATTTTTTAGGTTTGTTAGATTTTTTTATAATAATGGGTAGTATTTTGCTCATTTCACTTGTTCTTTGCAAGATGTATA
>JBBPDI010000004.1:7999406-8031589 GCA_037974545.1 Cucumis variabilis
TTATTTTTCCCCTAACGGGACCAGTAGCGGGTCTCTTACTGAGTATGTTGTACTCACCCTTTTATGTTTAATGTTTTTCAGGCAAAGACAAGAAGGGAGGCAAACCGGCGAGAGGCAAGAAGGAGGCGTAAATGCCATAGGGAATGTCGTCCAAATTTGCTTCCGCTTATGTTTTTATTGCTTCTTTTGGATTTAAGACTATTTAGAACATGTTGTTGTTTTCTTATAAGCTTTACTTTAGAAATGTTTGTTATTTAAAACAGGGTCCGAACTTAGATTTGTTTTTTTTTTCTTTGAAAGTACAATTCCAAATGAATTTAGTATTTTGTGTAAATCAAGGTCTTTCGTTGAATTTAATGACTTCGACTTGGTTAGAATAGTTGGGTTGTTACATAATATATCCATATATTTAATTACTTTTAATGCTTTCTCAGATTTGTTTATTTTCCTTCTATCAAAATAGGAAAATTGAAATAATCCCTGAATAGCTAAAAGATAATCAATCCGATTTTTTTAAAGACAACACTCGGTTCCTTAACCATTTTATATTATTAATTACTCAACGTGTGGCTCGTGCTATCAAGAATAATGTGTTTGAATATTATGGATGCAAAATTAAGGAAAAAACTTACTGATATGCTACTTCTCAAATCTCAAACATGCTAAATTCAAAATAAGTTACAATGATAATGACATTGAGATCTTTCAAATTAATAATAAAAAAAAAACAGAAATAACTCATGCATCGTGAATGAGAGTAATTTTTTAAAGATAAAAATAAGGAAAAAATGGTTAAAACCCATAAATTAAAATTAGAGTTTAAAATATACCATAAATTTTAATTTGGTTAATTTATGCATTCATTTATATATAATATATATGTAAAAAGTATAACAACTATCCGGTCTAACCAGGTCTAACCATTTAGCTTTTAAAGATGAAATGACTAACAACTTCGTTCTTGAAAGATGAGAGTTTAACCATCCACACCCCAATTTGTTGTACTATATATATATATAAATATAATTGTTTGATTCTTTAAAAAATATTCTTTTGAACAACACCTAGTTATTGGAAAAGAAAAAAGTCGAGGTACTTTAAAAAAACTGCAAATAGTATCTACATATCTACCAACATTATAATGAAAATTAGGAGCACATGGTTTACTAAACATTGTATTTTAAAAAAAATGTTGGACGAAAAGAAGGCACAATTGATGGGATAATGTTGAGTTTTAAATTGATAAAATTTGATTACATCTTAATTTTTCACACTGGTTTGTTATACAGTATTTATTAGGGTTATCAAATTTAACTAATATTTATACGTTGTATTTTAAAAGTAGAAATTGGATTTTTCAATCTATATATTGTAAAAATAGTAAATATTTATAGAGGATCGACCAAAGCAACGTCGAAGTTCATCGACAAGTCTATGTTCAACAGAATCCTAAAACAACGTGTTTTGAGTAAGCTAGTCAAGATTGTAAAGTATTGCCAAAAGGTAAGTGACTAAGCCAAGTTCATTATTGACACTTTGCAACCGTCTGGTCTCATTCAATTAATATTACACATATCCCAATTGCATCAAAGAGTAAGCTAAGCAATTCTTAGTGTCCTTAATCATGTATTAAATTTTGTATTGAATTGCATTTAGCTCAAAACCATACCATTGCTCATACTTTTGTACCTTTGCTCGACTACTGACGTGTCCAGTTCAGAGGTGGCTTGGAGAGTGCTCCATGGCCTATATGAGTCTGCCCCACCAACAACATTACTGTTTTTTTCTTTTTTTTTTTTTAACAATATATATATATATTTGTGAGGTAGAAGAATCTAACTATTGATTTTGAATTAGCAATACAAACTGTATGTGAATTGAGATAGGTTTATGATGGTGTTCATGAAATTATTATTAACAACAGTGAGTAATAATGAGACATAAATTGAATCCAAATAAAAAAGGTTTAATAGGGTAGTTCATGTGAATTTAATTTAACAACTTTTAATGTTAGAGGTTTAAAATTTAATTGTACTAAATTTGTTTTAAATTACAATATATTTAACTTGAGAAGCAAAAGGAAATTAAGGTCGGTATAATTCAATTATTAAGAATCTTTAGACTAATTAATTCTTATTATTAGGTTAATTTTTATAAAATGAACAAAACGACAGTTCATAAAACAATTTAAGAAAAGTCCATTAAAACTAATTACTTTTTCAGAATTTTATATTTTTCTTTATTGGTTTATAATGAATTTTCAATTTCGATTCTTCCTTTTCTTCATGATTTTTTCTACATCATTCTCTATTATCTCTTCTTTATGATCTTCGATAGTATTATTTTTTTCATTGTCTTTCTTCTCCTCTTCTGCAATTTTTTTAGATCGTGTATTGCCAAATTTAAACACCAAAGAATCTTTAAAAAAAATCGTTTAGATTTGTCTTTCCAAATTTAAACGATCAAATCTAAATGATTGTGTACAAAAATAGTCAAATTTAGACGATCGGTTACCAAAGAATCTTTTAAAAAATCATTTAGAGTTGGCTGCCTAAATTTAAACGATCAAATCTAAATGCTCATGTACAAGAATAGCCAAATTTAAACGATCCTCTACCAAAGAATCTTTTAAAAAATTGTTTAGATTTGGCTGCCTAAATTTAAACAATCGTGTAAAAAAAAAGCTAAATTTAAACGATCGTGTATCAAAGAATCTTAAAAAAAAACCATTTAGATTTGGCTGTATAAATTTAAACAATCAAATCTAAATGATTGTGTACCAAATATAAACGATCATTTTCCAAAAAATATAACGATTTGACAACTTCAATTTAAACATCAATCTAAACGATCGTGTATAAAAAACTTTATTAAAAAATCGTTTAGATTTAGATTTGATCGAGCCAAATCTAAACAATCAAATCTAAATGATCATTTCTCAAATACTAAACGATGGTCTTCGAAATATATTATGCACATCGGATGCTAATTAATCGAGACATTTTTGTTATTTTCTACTGTGAGCCTGTGGGCTTTTTTCGTTTTTGTCATTTCAGATATGCTCCCTGTCATACCCTCTGCCAAGCCACCGACTCTTAGCCCAAGAGATGGTGCAACTAGCTAACAGATATTGCAACTTACCTTAGTGACAACTATCAACCCTAACTTATTGCTACTTAAAGTGATTAACATAGTAGAAACATAAACGACAGCAAACACCAAACTAGATAACATTTTCTTAAACCTAAGTAGCAAACACTTACCTTTGAAGCATGTTTGTAAAATAATAAACTTTAACAAATTAGAAATTAATTTTAAAACATTTAAAAGTCACTCATAAATACTTGCTTAACCCGTCAGTTTATAGATTTTTTCAATACTTTCTTGTCCTAAAAATTGAGAATTTAAATCTAAATTAACCTTCTAGAATCAGAAATTATCCAAACAAACTCCAAAAATTTCAAAAACTTCAAAACTTGTCAAAATTGGATGTCAGGCACTGCTTGCAGCATGGTCTGGATAGTAGGCATGCACGCATGCATGCAAACGATCTAGAGGTCTAGCTGTGTGCTTGCCATGCACGCTTGGCCTTGTCGCGTACTAGGTGTCACACATCTCGCCTCACATAGTTTTGCATCGTGAGCGCATGGCCTAATGCGGAGCTTGGCGTGCACTCTCATGTTGTCTAGCTATACATTTGGTCATCTTGCATGACACTCCAATGCCCAAAATAACCTCTTTTGCTTACCTTGTGCGATGAACAAATCCTTTCACCTTGATACTCGACCAAGCTGAAAACAACCAGAACATTGAAATTTTTCAGAATATTAATTACTATCAACTTAAAAAATTCATAACTTTTTTTTAATCCATAACTCAAAATGAAAATTTGAAGAATGGACTTTTTTAGCCTTCAGAAACACAACACTACTCAGAATCCTTCAAGAATTAACCTTCAAGTGTTCTTGATCTTCAAAGTTAACCTTCCTTTCATCAATTTTGTTTGGCAACCTCACACTTGAAAATAAAATCACAAAGAAAGCTTTTCCAACTTGAATCACCCAATTTTCATGAGAGAATTGAGAGAAATTTATTCTTGAAGTGAGCCTATTTATAGAGTTGTCTGGACAGTGGAATTTTCCACCTTCTACTTACACGAAACCACCTTTTGTATGTTTAGGACACCTAGAAACAACTTCACCGACTGCCCAAAACGCCTAAAAGCACTCTTAAATGCCTAACTTTTAATTCTCTTCACTAAGTGCATGGTCTTCTCGACAACAACCTCTAAACACTTTGGCCATAAGTCCTCTCTTCGCCTAGGCTTTCTTGGTACAAAGTCCTTGCTAACCTTTCTTGATATGGCTTCCTCGCAAAGCATCAAAACACCTAAGACACTCCAAGCTTGCTGCCTACACTTGCCTTACGCCTAGATAACCTCATTTAAGGTTATCTCGCCTAGCCTCAAACAAAACGCCTAGCAAACTCCACCCATGTGCTTTATCCTCTGGAGGTTCCCATGCCAAAAACTTCTCCTCGTCTATGCCTTAAGCAAAGCGCCTAGCACCTTGCCAAAACGCCAAACTTCTTCTTTTCTTGTGGACGCCAAGCTTCAAACCTCTATACTTAACCATTTTTTCCTTCTCTTGAACACCTAACAAAGATTAACAAACAAATTTACTTCCTCGTAATCTTTAACACTTAAAATGCTTAGGGAGTTTTTAAGAATCGGGTTTTACACTTCTGCAGTAGCAATATGGAGAGAAATATTTTAAAGGATATTATGTAATTATCTAATGTCTTCTCGTGGGTGAATGAAATAACGAGTTATTGATTGAAAATCGTGAATATCAGTCGACTAAATAACCAACATTTTTTGAAGTGAATGTTGTTAATTTTAATAATGCTGGATGAAAAATTATGAATTTTGACCAACTTGAACAATCTCATTCCTTGAAGAGAATGCAATGAATTTAAAAATTGTAATCGAGATTCGAGGTTATAATCGGAGTAAGGAAGAAATAGTTATTTTTCATGGTTGGCCGTTATAATGATCCAAATTTCTAAAGAACCCCACCAACCAAATGATTATCATAAAAGAAAAGCTCCACAACAAAAGAGAAAAATATGGAATAAGATTTTGTATATCAGGTTAATAATATATTTGACCCATTCGGTATGACAAATCTGAATGTCGTAGATTTTTTAATCTCGTGAAGAGCAAATTGGTACATTTTATAACATAACAATTTTTACTGCGGTTATAAGTACTTTTTTATTTGTATATTCTAAGTTTTGTTTCTCTTCTTGTATTTATTTTGTTTAATGTAGAAGAATGGATTGTTTTCTTCTGTTGATTAATAACTAAACAATGAGTAATGAAGAAATATGTCTAGCAGACAATGCAACTATATATACAATGTATACAAGTAAAAAATATTTTTCCAAACTGACAATGTTGGAACCAAAAGTCAATTCAATATCAGATTACACAAACCTAATTAATTTGAAGTGTTTGGAAAAAAAATATTATTTTGACTAGAGGAATAAAATTTACAATTGATAACACATTGTTCGAAAGTCAATCAAAGAAAAATCTACTGAGTTTTAAAGATAAGTTGCAATGATTATCATATTGGGACTGATAGAAAGAATGAGATAGTCTTACACCCCTTCCCGAATTACCTACTTTCGGCTAGAGGGACGACATGAAGTTAACCGATATTGCTCCCCTTCTGAACGACACTAGCTGACCCTGACTATTGAACAATTTAGAATACTTAGAAACTTAACCAATTTAGAACTTAAGCACATGGTCGACACTAATTCATAGATTAAACAAACTTTATTACATAATTTCTAAAAACAAGTCAAGGCTAAATGTCATTAATTACAAATCAAAGTCTTAAAATACAATGATGTCAAAACAACTTAACTAGTCTTAACTTTAGAATATGTACATGACATGACTTTAACTTAAAATTGCAGGGAATTAAACAAACGTAGCAAAAAAAGAACAAAAAATTTACCCTAATTGCATCTAATTAACATGAACCCTAAACTAAAGAGATTTAGGGTTTAATTAGAAATTACCTTTGTTGGGTTTTGAATATAAATGTCCACCACTAGTAGTCACCTACTATTCTTCAAACTCATAACCAAGTTGTGGGTCCCAATTGATGAAGGAATTAATATAGATATTTGAAAGAGAGACAAATGAAATTGAAAGGTATGAAATTTCTTTTTAGTGTGAGAGAGATGAATAGAGAAATTATAAAAAAATTTAGCAAAAATTTCAAAAGTTTTTTAAACTAAAAGTTTAAAACAATTTTATAAAGAAATTATATGCAAAATGCATGTAGTTACTTCACCATGACTCAACATCTTAGAAAGCACTTACTCTTCATAGGATTAGTGTCATCCACCATGAGCCTCCATCCATCCCACTAAGAGTTAGTGGAATTATTCAACAAAATATTGAAATTTTTCACTAACTTTAGTCAAAGGGTAAAATGGTCATTTGACCATTCAAGTCGAACTCAAACTTTGACTTTTCAAAATCAAAAGTCAATATTTTGACTTTTTACAATTTTGACTGTCATGACTAAATTTAATCTCTCGAGCATGAATCCACATTCATTTTCTTGAAATTCAAATCACATTTGAATCTATAGTTGGTCAAAGTTTAATTTTTCAAAGATAAAAGTCAACATTTTGACTTTTTACAATTTGACAAATTCTATTATTTTCGAACTTTCGAGTATGAATCCGTATTCATATTTTTCAGATTTAGATCATATTTAAAGATAAAGCTCTATTACTAAACCAACAACTATATAACATATACTTGTCAGTTTCTCTCTTGTCACCTAATTCAAACAATTTGAATCAATCCATCATACTATTCTAAGTATATTCCATATGAGCTAGCAGAGGAACCTAATGGACCTATAGATCATGAGCTCTAACGATCCAAGATTAACTGGTTAAACACTTTAGACCAAGCTAATCAAGATTCATTAACTAACAAGTCATTCCACTAAAGGCTCGTAGTTGCACTCCCCTCACAATAGATATATTTGTATCCATTTTATATAACCATGGTTAGTAAATTAATCCTTCATAGGTTGTTCGTTAGCTTGGCTGGGTCAAAATATTTCTTTAATCCAGAGATTACATCTTGCTCCTTAAGTCCCACTGATCGACTATTGAATAATTGGTTTAAGGTCCAACCTATAATTCGAATATCTCTCGAGCCACTGAAAGGATGAGGTCCCTTATTCAAGACTTGGATTCAGTCCGTAAAGGAACAACCTATCTACTAACCCTAAAGCGGGTATGAGTGAATTTCGTCTTGCACCTTATGTCTTTAGCTATCACTGTGTCTTACCCCTAAAATGGAAGGCTTATTGGACCAATGCTAATGAGATGTCATCACCTATGTAAATATAAGGATAATCTTGAATGGACAGGAGTTCATAGTTAGCTCATAAATAAGATTAAGTTACTGTACGCTCTCATTCCATTCTCATTTTATTTATTTTATATTTTCTAAGTTTAAAAAAAAAAAGTGTTTAAAATCTAATTGTCAATTCTTAAGGTTAATTTTTTTTAAGGAATGGAACAAAGTCAGTTTGGTGACAGACTTGGAATTTTATTAAGTATTTGAATGTTGAATTAAAGAAACTAATGGCAAAAAGGTAAGTCTAGTTTAAAGATGGGGCATTATAGTCTTTTTCTTTATATTATTAGTATATGTTTTTATTTTATTAAAAGAAAATAAGAGAAAAGAGAGAAAAGGGAGTCCTTCTCATAGAAACCGGACGCCGGTTTCATCTTCTCAAATTTTTCCTATTGATTTCCCCTTCACGCCAACATCTCTCGCTACCTCTCCACCACCACACACATGTGACTATTGAGACTGAGTGTCATTCAACCAAACACATTGCCACCACCTCTCATCACGCGGGATCAAAAACTCTAGTCGATTTGTGTTGTACTTTTTCTCTTCTCCGTTCAGCTACTGTCTGTCGATTGGAAGTTGTTCACCAACTCTTGGTCATTAAATTTTGTTTGTCTTGCATACCTGTAGGTGATAGTTTCATAGTCAATATTGTGTGCCAAGCTTGCATTGTCCATATTCATGATGAAACATTAGTAGTGAATTTGTGATTCCCTTAAACATGAAGGAGTTTGATGTTATCTTGGGGATGGATTTTCTGTCTAATCATTGTGTCTCCCTAAATTGTCATCAGAAAGAAATTATTTTTAAACATCTAGGAAAGAATGAGATTATTTTCCACGGTGATAGAAAAGTATTTCCCTCTATCTGATCTCTACCTTAAAAGCCAGTAAATTGTTGAGGAAGGGTTGTACGGCCTACCTGGCACACGTGATTGATACACAGGTTAGTAAGTTGAAGATTGCAGATATACTAGTGGTAAGAGAATTTTTAGATGTTTTTCCTAAGGAATTATCATAACTACCACCCGATAGAGAGATTGAATTCTCAATTAACTTGGTGCCTGGAACGACACGTATTTCACAAGCTCCCTATAGAATGTCACCAACAGAATTGAGAGAGTTAAAATCAGAATTGAAGGAATCCGTGGATAAGGGCTTTATCCGACCAAGTGCATCACCTTCTGGTGCACCAGTGTTATTTGTTAAAAAGAAGGATGGTATGTTGAGGTTATGTATTGATTATCAACAATTAAATATAAGAACAAGACATAACAAATATCCTTTACCTCAAATAGATGATCTGTTTGATCAGGTTCGTGGTGCCTCTATATTCTCTAAGATTAACTTGAGATCAGGTTATCATTAGTTGAAACTTAAAGAGTTGGATATTCCTAAAACAACTTTTCGAACGAGATATGGTATTGTGAATTCTTGGTGATGCCCTTTGGTTGGACTAATGCCTTTGTCGTCTTTATGGACCTAGTGAATCAGGTGTTTCATCCTTACTTAAACTAGTTTTTTTTATTATGTTCATAGATGATATATTGGTCTATTCTAGGAGTAAAAAGAAACATGTTGAACACCTTAAAATAGTATTGCAGACATTGTGAGACCGAGAATTGTATGCAAAATTCAATAAGTGCAAATTTTTGTTGGATCGAATAGTATTTCTGGATCATGTGGTTTCAATAGAAGGCATTCGTGTTGATCCTAAGAAAACTGAAGCAATAGATAATTGGGAACGAACCACCTCCGTCACTGAGATTCAAAGTTTTCTTTGTTTAGCAGACTACAATTGTTGCAACTTGGTAGAAAGAAGAAGGATGTGAGAAGATCAAAGTTGGTTTACTTTATGCAAAGTGAAATTATAAATTGTAAATTTGTACTAAGCATTAAGTTAATAAAGTGGAGTTCTTTGTTTTCATAATTTGTACTAAAATGGAAGAGCTTCACGAAGAGACGAAAGAAGAGTTGTGTTTTGCTCACTACGTGTTCGGTGCACTACCTTGCATGAGGTATGCGTTAAATATCTAAGCGGCGAACCCTCTATTTGGTCGTGTCAACATTTGAGGCGAGGCGTGACAAGGAAGATGAAGTAGCGTCAAAGAATCTTGTCACAAATGATGAAGATGAAATAGGACATTTAAACAGAAGAATAAATGGTTTAAAAATACAGGGAAAAAAATTTGGAAGAAGAGATGAAAAAATTTGAAAGATATCAAGATGAATAAATTGCAAATACGAAGAAGAAAGAGAAGTGACAAATCATCTACAATATTTAAGGGAAATCTGAAAATTATGAAAATATTTTACCGTCTTTATGGATTTTTATATTTTGTTACAAGGATAATAAATATTTTTTTTATTTTGTTACATTTATGTAAATTATCTTTTCAAAAATGTAAAAGACTAATAAAAATGTGAAAAAATGGAAAATAAATAAGTGAATGAAACACAGTTATATTTCAGGTTAGATATGTGTTTTGATTTAAAATTCTAATTTTTATTATATTATTTAAAGAGTTTTTTCAAAATAAAAAAAAATTGACAAATTATTAAGATTCCATAAAAGAAAACAACTAAAAAAAATTTATTGCACTTAATTTTTCTATAAAATATAAATATTTTATTAAATATTTTTGACAAATTTTCTTATTTTTAAAATATGCTTGATAATGTGTTTATAAATTATAAACTAATTGTAATTTTCTACTAAATATTTTATTAGACAAGAAAGTATTATTAATTAATTTTTTTAGCATGATTTATATGTGGCAAACAGTTGCATGATAATTACTTTCGTAATGTTATATAGGTTATAGTATAAATCTTTTAGAAAAGAGTTTAGATTTATTTGTTAAATACTAGTTATTTCTTAAATAATATTTTTCATTTTTTCTTCACACTTGTTATTAAAAATTATGTTCACTCGTCATTTAGCCCACAATTATCATTAAATTTCCATTTTCTTAAGTAATATGTTCTTTGTGCTTAGCTAAATAGTTAATTTCTAAAAAATGTGGGTATGCCAAAAAGACATGGAGATATTGATAAATGATTATAGGTTAGACTGACATCTCTTTAAATAATTCTTTTGTTTTCTAAATTATAGTTAATGCACTAACTCTCACTTTTAAATTTTTTTATTTGTTATCTACTAAAAGTTTAAAATTTTAATTTTAATTTTAAAAACTAAAAAAATAATTTTAAAAACTTACAAATTTGATCAAGTATTTAATATAAAAAATATATAAATAATTGTAAGATATTAAGTGAAAATAGATTTTACGAAAAACGAAATGGGTTAGAAAAGGAGACCTCAACCATGCGAAAGTTTCACCAAGACAAGTAAAAGAGATTATAGAAATAAATATTTAATTAGTTATTGAAGTGTGACTATGAATAATGTAACACAAATAAATACAACAAATAACAATTAAGGGACAACCTTTATTAATGATAGGCACCAACAAATCGCTAATCCCAAAACTATGATAGTAAGTGAAACAGTGTCCCACTAAGTATCTATCCAAACACATTATTTGGACTAATTCACATACAAAAACATATAATTATATGCCAAAGCTTAACATTATTTGCCACAAATAGAGAATGGTGGACCACATTGTTCATCCTTTGAGAAAATGTTTGCCAAATTCCTAATCATGCCATGTGAAACTAGGCCACCCAAATTATGTCTTATTGTCATTAATTTCCTTAATCTAACATGTTACTTTAAAATCAAGTTTCAAACTATATATTAAAATAATTCAATTCAATTTTTAATCGTTGATCTGTTTTAATTTTCTTCTACAAGCATCTAGACGTTATTTTGAACATTGAGATGTCACACTCTTGGATTTCTATTTGATTTTTTCTCTTTTACTACTTAGACTTTGAAATATCTGGATTAAATACTTGCATTTCACCATCAATATAATTATAATTTCGTTGATTTACTCAATTAGCTTGATACTACAAAATAATTAAATATCATTTGATATTCATGTAATAAATATAGTACATTTTGCTTATGGTCAACCTCTGGTGACTTTCAACTATTTATGGTCAGTTTAAGCGAAAAGGTAAAAAAATCTTATGGAAATAACTTAACACATCACACAACACATGCATATGATTGTGATATTGACTTTTGGGAGTTGATTTAAGGTTGTTCGTTGGCCCAACCAAGATGTTCTCTTTTAATTCGATTCCATCAAACACTATGGATAAATTAAATCAATTCATCAACAAAGTTGGATTCATTGATCCCTTTGTTTGAATTATTCAAAAGTTCGTGATATGTGAATGTTAAAATATTCTATTATTCAGTAAAATTGTTCTTAAATAAAGAGGTTTGTTTATGACAAACTTATAATTCAATAAACAAGAATATTGATCTAGCTCAAATAATAGTATAAATGATCGATAATATATGAATAAGAATAGATGCCTTATTTTGAGGACATTATGGATACAACTTACTTTGTATATAGTACAAGCAAAGTGATCTCAAGCACTCATGTAGAGATATGTGCGTGGAGCTATCATATGCAATGTGATTGTATAAGATCGGACCATGAAATAATTAGTTTTACTTTATAACACCATTAATTAACTAAAACTTACTATTTGAACTATTGATGACCTAGGTAACTCATTCCTAACCCTAAGTGAATGATAAACTCATGTTTAGATGAAATTATTCATATATGTGCATAGGTGAGGCAATTCATCAACACCGGCCCAATATATCTTCCACTTCAAGGGTAAGATTGGGCGGATACTCAGGGACATAGGTTTAGTAGTAGATAGGTTGTTTCATTAAGTGCTAACCCCAGATCTTGAACAAGGGAGCCTCACTAGTTTATAGGTTTGTTCTTAAATCAATTGTTCATTAGAGGATCAACTAACGCTTAAAGAACAAAATATAATCTTGAGGGTAAAATGGTAAATTGACCAAACCAAGATCGTTAACAACATGTGAATGGTTGATTTACTAATTATGGTTATATCAGTTGGACACAAATATATCTACAGTGAAGAGAGTATATCTACGACCTTTAGTGGACAATCCTGATTAGTTAACGAATGTTGCTTAACTCGGTTGAAAGAGTTTTGCCAGTTAATCTCGAATTGTTGGAGCTTGTGATCTGTAGGTCCATCAGGTCCTCCTCTAGCTCATTATCGGATTAAATTCAGAACAAATTGATAGAGTAATTTGAACGGTTTGAATTGATTGTATCATTAAAAAAAATCTCTTATATAATTGAGAGTGAATTTGATATTTAAATAATATTTGACTATAAGAAATTGGAGCTAGGATAAGAATTAAGATAATTAGATTGATTAGGATTAATGATAGTAAAATATAATATATCAAATACTTTAGTTAATTACATATTATTTTATTATTATTTAATTAAATTAGTCAAATTTTTGGAATTTAAAAATTCATAAAAATCAAAAGTCAAAAGCTGGCTTATGGTGAAGTTAGTGGAATTGTCCCACCTACCAAAGTCAAATTAAATACCAATTATTAGTTCGTATGTGATTTTGCTATAAAATACACAATTTGATTCTGTTGAAGATGAATTTTACTTTGAAGATGAATTTTACTTTGTTGAATTTTAGAGAAAATTCATTTGTGCTCATATTATTTCCTCTCTCAAAACTCCACCAAATTGATCACTTAAAAAGTTCCCACGACCTTGTTCCAAGTCCAATAATTAGTAGAAAAGACTCAATTTGATTTCATTAAATTTCATTCAGAATTGAGGGAGAATTTTGAGCTTCCAACGAAAGTGATATGATTTAAAAAAATTTCAATTTCTCAACATGCTTAATCCTTAAAATTCATGAAATTTAGGTTCTTTTTTTGCTAGCATGTTAATTTAACGTTCCAATGATCACCTACATTACAAAAAAAAAAAATATCATCGAACGGATAAAAGGATCGTTGGGAGATTAACTGTTGAGAGATATTGTTTCTTCTGATGGGTTATATACAACGTCGAGAATAAGCAACAAAACCCAACATTTTATATTGGTGTCAAAAGTTAAATATATCTAAACCTAAAAAATGAGGGATCATCGAGAATTAGGGGTAACTCCCGATGGGTGATTAGGTCATCAAGTGTTTCATATCTAAAATATAAAACTGAGAGTAACTCCAAATGCCATACATAAAGGTGTCAAAAATTATGGGGAACTCCCGACGATATAATAACCTGTAGGGAATTCCCATTAAAAACCCTAGATCTACGAAAATATGTGAAACCTTCTTTCTGACACGCTCACTTTCACAAAACTCTCCCTCTTCCAATCTCCAAAGTGTCATTCGACACTAACTCCTCCTATCATTGTTGTCCAACGACTCTAAAAAATTCTAGTCTACAAAATCCTATAGAAATGTTGAAGCCTACCTCCAGTCTCATTAACTTGGCTATCCTTTTCCTGTATATGTTCTTCGGTTGTTCTTCGTTTTTTTAGATGAAATTTCTATATTCTTCTTGTAAATCTCGATTTGATATTTTTGTTCATTTCTATATTTTGAAAATATTTATTGAATTAGGTTTGAGTTATCTTTATTGATGGGTTTTAAATTCATCCCTTTTTTCTTATTTCCCTCTTAACAAAATTGTTACTAGTCCTTTTATTCATTCTTTGTTTATTTGACAATTTTTGGAAATCTTCCTATTCCACTTCTGGATTTATGTTTTTTGTTTTTTCTGGTGGCTTCTCTCTCTTTAAATGGTGCCATTTTTTTTATTTTGTTCTTATCTTATTTTTCTTGGGAATTCCTCTAAATGTGTGTATTTTGTTGTTGCCTTGTCTTCTTTGTTGTTTTGCTTTGATGATTATTATGATTTAAATTATTGTAACTAACTGTAAGTTTTTTGTTCTTGTGTGTTTGTTGAGGGTAGGGTGTGAAATGTTAATGATTTTGGCTTGTTTTTGTGCCTTAGAATCATTTATAGAATTCATTGAAGTGGCTTGAATTGGTACCCAGTGTAAGTTTGTAATTCTTGTGTGTTTGGGAAGGTTGACTTGTATTGTTACTAATGTACCAACTTAATTATATTGTTGTTAAATTGTCATGCGCCACCCTAAATGTCTCTTTCTACGGCCAGATGGAGATGTTCCACCTAGATACTTATCGCATATCTCATCGTGAGATGATGTGATGAACACCCAATAAGCAAAACAACTCATTTTAACATGTTTCGTTGCGAAGCCTTTACCTTGAACCTTAGAGACATACTCATTGTAGCGGAAGAATATGTAGCATTTAGACTTTACTCCATCACTTAGCACTCATACCATAACAAAGTAACTCATTTACTAAGCAGTAAGTACAATTAATAACCAACAAATAAACATAATGTCACGTCCTGCCCAAAATGTCACACCACGCAACCAAATGGAGGGTGCACCGCCTAGACATCCATCGTGTATCTCTCCACGAGATGACGCGTCAAAAGCCTAGTAAGTAGAACAACTCTTCTCCTTATCTCTTCCACTGAGCTTTTGAGACCTTCAGAACTTTTGCAGCGGAAAACAACTCAAGGAATTACAATAACACAGTGGAATAACTAACTTCTTCTCTTTATTAACTTAACGCTTACCGAAGTTATAAGATACAAATTACAACTTTGCTTTGCATAAAATAAAACCAAGTTTGATCATCTCACGTCCTTCTTCTTTTCACCTAGGTACTGTTCTTCACGTCAAGGTGTATAACACTTCAATTCTAACCCTTTTTTCTGTTTTTTTTTTCTTTCTGTTATCTTCAATCCCAAGGACAACCTTCAAAATCTTTCTTTCCTTTCATTGCCGCTTCAATTACTTCTTTAAAGCGGGGCACCTAAAAGTGTAAAGTCCTTCTTGCCTTCTTCACTTTGACCACCCAACAATCCTCGATTTAGAAGGCAATCTTCAGGGATTCCTTTCCCTGCCTCAATTCTTCAACTTTTTTGCCCTAGCCTTCCTCCTGAACTGAGAATTGAGCATTAAGGAGTGCTATTCTTACCAACAAACCCTTAAGCGCATGATGAGATGTCATGGCTAGTGATAAAGTGTACAAATATCCATTATTACAACCTTTTTTACTAGCATAATGAAGTCAAAACACATAAGAAGATGATCAGAACGTGTAACTTACGTTGTAAATACATAAGTATTTAGATATACATCTTGCATAAGTATCATGCCTGTTTTACACAACTGGCATGTCTAAACGCAGGATAATGAACAAAGCAAGAAACTAGTGAATCGTAGGAAACATCTTGTGTAAGAACTACCCGATGGAAACTCATTTGGTAATTAACATCTCTAGACGAGGAACCACGTCATCACTCGAGGTAGGTTCACTAGAGGAAAAGAATGGTAGTTAAGTGATGTGACCTTATAAGATCGAAGTTAGCGCTGAAAATCTCAGAAGAATAAGTGTTTCCCGGTCAAAAGTTGCCTATATAAAGCCTTCTCCTTCATCAAGAAAAGGAGATGTTTGAATGGGCGTAGAGCCTGAATGAGCAAAAGATGTCTGTATGGGTAAAAAGAGACTCACGTGGACAAAAACCTACAGAGTCGGTGGTAAGGATTATTCTAACCATCGTGTGTATAGCACTCCTTCATCTTCTCTGACTAGATTGTAACACGAAAGCTGAGAGTTTGAGAGAAGAAGACTCCATCCCCTTTTTTTCCCCTAATTTGTAATATCTTTCCAATCTTCTTTCTTTCCATTTTTGCACTTCTTTATAATATATGTTGTTCACATTTTACAGTTGCCAAAGACCTACATTCTTTATACATATATTACATGTTTACACCTTTTCAATCCATTATTTCTTAACTTCTCATTTGTCAATGTGTTATTATTAGTTAGAGTTGTGATAAGTTCTTGATAAGAAGTCTTGCTTATAAGTCTTATCATATTAGTTGAGCTATATTCATTGCCTAGCCAGTATCAATCACTAACTATCCGAAAGGGCCAGTTGTAAGGATGAGGCTAATGCACTAGGAGTTTGGCAACAAACTCCACCTTAACGAGATAACTTCCAACATTTGTATTTCGAAAGGAGAACAAGTGCAGACATTAGGCGCTGAGAGATTGTTGTCCTTAAACAAAAACTTCCATAAGTATTAAAAGTGAAATCTTTTAGATACATCTCGCATAATCAAACGTAGTCATTTGCATCTCGAAAGATGAGCAAGTTTGGCATCTAAACACTTCGAGAGGTCGCCTTAATCATGGATTGGTTATGTAAGTTATATCACATCGAGGCTTTCACATTACTTAATCGCATAATAATGCGTAGACCTTCCTTCACCTTTCTCTCGCATACAAGATAGTGTGCTCAATCTTTCATCCTGCCATAATTTATTCTCCTGTGCATAAGTCCCTAAGTGTAAGTAAGTAGTTTTAGTTCATTTTATATTCTTTTAACAATTTTCATAACGCTTAAACGATAAGTAGACTCTGAAACTGATATCTTAAAACAATTTTCTGTGTTTGACCCTAGATCACCTAGGTATACCTATTGTTCACTTGCACTTAGACGAGTAGTAGGAAAACTTGTACTCAACGAGAACTGAGCTATTATGCGATGAAGAGGTGCATAATGAGCATATTTTACATGGTATGACCATGACCTATGACCTATCATATCGAATTAATCGCGAAAAGATATGGTGAGCATCTCACGAGCGATGAACCTGCTTCGTGACGTATTACGATTACACTATACAAATGAAAAACCACTAAGTCCATCACACAGTTTCTAACCAGCTAGCATGTCATGTAAGACTATAGAGTAACTCTTCCTTTCCTCCTTAACTAGGTTACAACACTTCAGAACCAACATATGCATGGCCTCAAGCCTGATAACCTGGGAGGGAAAAATTTAAAACATAAATGAAACAGACATAGTGAATGATGGATTTTGAGAAAACCTTTTAAGGGAAGACACATAGAGTTACATTAGATAAAGTACATCGCATCAAACTACAACAAATTTAACAATTACACCGCAAGCGCCACAATGCCATATGTTTAGATCATTTTGTAACAAGCTCAACTTTAAGACCTGGGATTCTCCCTTCACCTAGACCTGAGATTCGCTCTCACCAGCATCGCGCGAGTTACCTAGAATTTCCACCAGTGTCCAATCACATTTAAATATTCTCAGACCTGTAAGTCACATTCCACCAGTGTCTCATCGCCAACTTCCTTAGACCTGGGATTCTTTGCTCGCCAAGACCCAAGATTCACACTCAACCAGCACCATACAGTTACCTAGAACCTCCACCAACGTCTAGGATCAAGGATACATCACAACTCCACCCGACTTAGGATTCTTCCTTCATCTAGACCTGGGATTCTCACTCACTAACATCACCACTCTACAATGGACAATCACACTGATACAACATGGGATCGAAAGTTCTGAGTACTCATAGCACAAATTATCACACTCAATAAGACATCTCATAAACATAATCATAAAGGAAAGAATACACACAAATCTCAATTATAAAACATATCTTTTCCAAAATGAGAATCATAAACAAAAGTTTAGAAATCACATACGAAATCTTATTTGTCATTCACAACTACTTGATTATTACAAGAACCATTTACAAATGATATTTGAAAACTATTTATCACTCACAGAAACTATACTTATAAATCGTGTTTAATCACTCGCAAATATTTATAAAACAAATCTTATCACTAAAAAACAATACTTATAAAATATTGTATTACTCAATGAAAAATATATGTAACTCGTATTTAAAATATAAAAATCATTTAATCATTCACAAACATCGATTGTTCTTTACAAGAATCACTAACAAACACTTATAAAACAGATCTTATCACGTACAGAAAATCTAGCGCCTCAGGAAGACTCCTTCTTTCTTTCAAATTCAAGCTTTATCCTCTCATCTGACGGTTTCTTCAACCAACCATTCAGCATTCAGAATTCTCCCTTTTTGCATTCATAAAAAAATCTAGCGCCTCAGGAAGACTTCCCTTTTTTTTGTGTCTTTCGGCTATATTTATAGTGGCCTTTCACTTCCAAGGCTCATGTCCACACTTTACATGTGTCATCTAACTAACACATCGCGCCATGTTGTCAACCTGAACTTGACACGTAGTTTAACCATTATAAGCGATTTGACTTCCCTTTGAGACACTCACCTTATATTCTTAGAAAGCCAAACTCTTAAATTGCTTGGCTATCCTTTTCTCTTTCCAAAAAGTCAATGTCGTTTCCTCTCTTACAGTGAGTTGTTAAGTTACTTTGACAAGACATTTACTTCCTTGCCTTATTCTCTTGGGCACAGATACTTTTTCTCATAATATTCTAATAAACTCCTCGCTCTTGGTGCACAATGCATGCTTCCTTCTCGCTAGTCGTTCTTATCACGTCACTCACCTTCATGCGATAGAAACTTTGACTTACGTTTTTCTCTTCTTATTGCATATTCTCCATTTGTATTTCTTCTCGTAGGGGCCTCACAAATAACTTCTTCTTTTATTAACCTAACATTTCACACAAAGTTCACAGTTAATAGTTACATTCCTTTTCTTGTAAGGCATATAAATAAAACCCAAGTTATGATCTACACGCCTTCCTTCATCCCTAAAATTATGTTCCTTACGGTAAGGTATTTAGAGGTTTAATGATCCCATTTTCATCCATCTCCTCTGTCGCCCAACAACCATTTCAGGGACAGCCTTTAGGGCTTTCATTTCTGCTCAGTCCTTTCACACTCATCGTCTTTAACATCACCAACCATGATGCGTCAGACGGTGTTTCTTCGATCTAAGTTGTAGCCCAGGTGTTAAGGAGTGAAGTTCTTAACCAGTGACTCCTTAAACGCAAGATACAATAACACGGCTTGCTCACCACACAAGTTTACATAACAACCCAACTTTCCCTCCTTTACTTGACTTCTATGCCTAACAACCATTTCTTACTTAGCTTCAACGCCTGACAGCTTTGGGAGAGGAAACTTAAAAAGTAAGTCAAAGGCTGAGTGAGTGATGGATTTCAAATATACTTTTTTGGAGAATACAATAGTTTCAATAATAACAACTTAATCTAGAGAAAATAAGTATTTCATCGTATCAACACAAGTTCTCAATAAATGGACAAACACAGCAAGTGCAGAGTGCCACGTTTTTCAGTTTATCAAACATTCACCATTCACTATCGGGATCTGAGATTCTTCCATGCATAATTAATCGCTTAAACCTGGGATTCACTTCACCAGTATGCATCACACGTTAAACTTGGGATTTCTACCAACGTCATGCGATATACTTGAGATGTTTATGATAAGCATCTCGTAATAATCTCAATCTCATACTTGGGATTCGCTTTCACTAGTATCTAATCGCCTAGACCTGAAATTCACTTCACCAACATCTCATGATAGAACTAGGATTCGCTTTCACCAGCATCTCACATTTCATTCCTCGCCTAGATCTGGGATTCACTCTTACCAACATTTAGCATCAAGAACACAACTCATTATTGCTCAGACCTAGGATTCATTTCCATCAAAATTTACCTGCCTAGACCTGGGATTCACTTCCACCACCGTCTTGCATTAAACCTCAGATTTTCACAAGCATCTTGTGATAGATTGATTACCATTTCTCATTACACAACAACATCAACATGAAAGAGAGACATTAGCTCAACAGATCACATTCAACATATAATACTGATATGATACAACAAGCATCAATGAAAGGATTACAAAGTAGCTTTTCATACAAATATTCATAAAATAGTTTCTTCGCTTGTAAGGAAAATAATTACAACATTTCGATGATAAATAACATATGATCGTTTAGAAAGATCATTTATTCAAGAAATTGTGTACAATAAACATTTTTTCTCCTTTCAACAACTTAGTAAAATGTTTAGGGTTTTTCTGCCTTTTTCTTCCAGTCTTCGATTCTATTTATAGTGACCTTTCAGATCCAAGGGTCACTTTCCTGCTTCACACATGCTACCTTTCCATTTCACCACACTATGCAGTCAACCAAAACTTGACACGTAGGCCAAATGCCAATTACAAATAGACACTTCTCTTGAGACGCCAACCTTTTCTTCTTGGGAAGCTAAATCTTTAAATTATCTAACTCTCTTCTCAGTAAGCAACAAACATTTACTTTTTTCCAGAGGGTCATCTAGTCACCTCAATCGAACACTTACCACGTCATCACACTCTTAGGCGTGGGTACTTCTCCCTACATTGCTACCTCAATCGTCTAATCCTTAGCAGTAAACACAAACCTCTTCTTCGCCAGAAACCTCAACGCGTCACATACTTTTACACAATGGCTCTTAAGACTTAAAAACTTCTCTTCGCAGCACCCTTTCTCCAATCGTATCCTTCTTTTCAGAATGCCTCCTTAGTCGAAATAGCCTATCTCAACAGAATTCCTCTTCAACAAGACTCCCTTTTGGATCAGGCCTCAAATAAATATTATTCCTTAGAAGTGCCTCTTGAAGTCACAAGTTACATGTAAATTAAACCTCTCTTGTACCCTCTTAGAAGTGCCTATTATTTTTCTATGTTTGTGGAGGGGTGGCTTGCATTATTTCTCTCTTACAATGATGTTTTTTGCATTGTCATTTGATGTACGTTCCCCAAAGCCATATTTCATTAATCAAATCGTTTAAATTGAGATTTATTGGACCAGTTTAGGCGTATGAATGAATAAAAATTTAAATGTGAAATTAGTAAAACAGAAAGGGTCCTGATTGGCTGGGTGTTTAGGATTGACTAATCCTCCATCAAAAGAGTGAAAGAAGACTTCGAACATATAAATTGATGTGGGTACTAGAAAGTAACTTATAATGCAATGCATCCTAAAATACTAATAGTAATAGCCATTCACTAGGAAAGTTCATGCATTCAAAGAATTGAAAATAATATTAAAGGAAACCAAGAATATGATACTACTTCGCTTATAATGCATCCAATATGATATTACTGAAAACCAAGGTATGTAATATGATATTTATCTACTTCTTAACTATTTTTATATGGTTTCATTCTTAATATAGTTAAGTACTTAATAAATATTGTTTTACTCCTCTCACTAAATTCAACAACTTTTCAAGTTTCAACAAATTATGGCCTTTGTTGAAGAAATTGTTGCAAATACTTGTAAGATGCCTAAACAATAAAGATTATAATCATATGGAAGATGCTATGGATGCCTTTGTTCTAGAATATTAAAAAGGTTCAAATGTATGAACCAAAATTTCTTGTCACCTATCTATCTTATATGTAAAAATATTAAAAAACTTTTCCTTTACTCAATTATCATTGTTTTTTGTTATATAAATTTCATTTGGTTTCTTCTATGAAAAAATTGATTTGATTAATAATATTTCATAATTTAGGTAATCGATATATAAAAAAAACCATAAAATAGGATATTTTAAGTTTTGAGAACTCCTAACGATGTGTGAATGGTGTTAGAAGTCATGGAGAACTTTCAACGCTCATATCTCGATGGGTATTTCCTAATCAATGTCCCAACAATGAAAATATCGTAGAGAGATCCTCTCCCAACGAATTTTTTTACCATTTTTTTACAATTTCAAATGATAGAAAATTAATTTTTCTTGTAGCATTAGTTAATCTAGGATTATAGGTTTTGTAAACTAGGACAATGGGGAGAAATATTAGGTATGTATATGATGTATGCTTTAGTTTATTAAATTGTATTTTTCTCATTTAAAACTCGACATTTGGTCCTATCTCAATTTTAAAGAAAATAACATGAAATAATTAACAAGTTCAAATGAAATACTTAAAGTCAAATACTGAAAATATAAAGAAGGCAGAAGCAAAAACTAAGTCCATATGGCAAGTCACGACCCTTTCTGTCACTCGCCATCTTTTGTTTACCTCTACCTATACCTGAAATATTAAACATAGAAAAGAATAAGTATAAACCTGTACTTAGGAAAGGACCTACTATTAGTTACGCTAGGTGTCTGTTAACTTTCTATTAGGATTCCGTTAGGAGGTACCTAAAATTATCGTGTGCCCAATGGACCACACGCAATCTAGTGATCCCGAAGGAACACTCTCATCAGTTTGTGAATAGTTATGGAATTTTGCGTATGCGAGGTAGGTTCTTTATTAGTGTGTCAATTTGATAATTCATTGTTCATGATCACTATTTACGAATTACTCACTATGTACCTCTTCATTGTACGACTAGAGTTATCGTTAAGTATAAGTTATCCTATTGCTTACTCAAGTATAAGCAAAACACTAGGTTTACCTAGGTGATCCAGGGTCGAACACAGGGACTTGATATCAGATTTTAGTTCTAAAATCTACTTCTCAATTAGGCGACATAAAAGAATCAAATAATTGGTCTAAATAATAAAAGAAAGAAATTTACGTATTTTTGTACACCTACAAAATTCTGTAGAAAAGGAATGTGGATTAAGAGTTGGAAATGTGAACTAACTTATATGAGAGAAAGAGTGAAAGAATGTCCATGTATTATAATGCGATTAAGTATGGTGATAGCCCCAATGAATTTAAGGGCAGCAACCTCTTGGTGCCTAGTGTCCACACTTGTTCACCTTTCGAGATACAAATAATGAAAGTTATCTAGCAAAGGAAGAGGAAACCTCTTTCTTGCCAGTGTTAGCCATGTCCTTGCTACTTACCCTCTTGGGTAACTGGCGACTTACGCTGGGCAAGCAATGAGAATAGCTCAACTAACGCGATAAGACTGTGTGAAGTTTCCTACCAAAACTTATCAACAACCTAAACTATCAATAACACATTGAATGATGGAAAGTAGAGATATGATGGATTGAAAAGGTATAAACATGTAATATGTATAAAGAATATAGGCCTTCGGCCATGGTACAATATGAATAATATAGATATTAGAATGGAAAAAATACAAGTTAGGGGGAACGGGGAGAAAAACTTCTTTTCCGTTCAGACTTTAAGCTCTCACTTACAGTCTCACCAGAGAAGAAGAAGAAACTCTTTATAGCTGACTGAAAGGCTATTCCTTTCTGCTTATTTCTCTAGACTTTGGCCTATTCAAGCCTCTTTCTCTTTGGTGGGGGTGAAGTCTTTTTAAAGGCAACTTTTGGCGAGAAACTTCTGCTTTTCTTAGATTGTCAACATCTATTGTAGCCTCGTGAAATCACATCAACTCCAACTACCATTTTTGTCTTCTAGTGAAACTTCCTAGCGAGATGACGTGGTCCCTCGCCTGGAGATGTCAATCCCCAAATGAGTTCTCATCACGTAGTTCTCGTGCGAGGTGTCTACTTCGATTCACTAGTTTCTTCCTTTTCCACTCATCCTTCGTTTAGACATATAAATAGTGTAAACTAAGCATAATGCTTATGTAAGATGTATTTCTAAATACTTATGTATTTGCAACATAACTTACGTGTTCTGATCATCTTATTATGCGTTTTAACCTCATTATTCTAATAAAAGAGGTTATAATAACTGGTATTTATACACGTTATCAGTGAACCCGAAGGAATACACATGATACCAAGTTGTAAGTGATTTTGTCGAACCACTCATAAATATGGCATGACAAACTGGTCGTCTCGTCGAACCCACACATTCATAAAGGTGATTCTGAGGGACACCGTAGATGTAGATACAATCCTAATGGCCAAAGTTAATAGTGACACCACACTCTATATCAAGCAGAAACATCATAAACATCATAAGCATGGCATGAAATATCAATAAAAAAGTCATTAATCATGTGATTAATATATCATGCATCATAAATATATTAGTCATTAACTACAACATCACATTATGCATCTTAGCTACCTCAATGCATAATAGTAATAATAAGTACATGCAAGCTCTTAAATTCCTTTTCATTTGAGTTCCAGTAGTAAAATCTCTTACCTGAGATTAGCTAAAATCCTTGGTTGACAGTCAAATCTCAAATAAATCAATCCTAAACAAAAAAAAATTAATTTAATAATTTTATCAACCATAGTCATCCAAATTTTTACCTTAGGTTTATAAACTTACCTAAAGTTAAGGTTAAAACCAATTCAACATTGGTTGGAAAAAATTTTACACTGCTTCAAAAATTCATCAATTACCTTCAACAAAATAATCCAAATTTAATCTAAAATAAATTTACTTAGACCAAAAATCAATATTTTATGGGTGAATCTAGTTAAACCCAATCAAAATTCACCAAAGAAAATACAAAAGTGGCTCAAATTGTCATATCTTGATCCTATACACTCTATGCGATGGAACGAAGACGTGACCTCCTAGACGTCCTATGTGAGATTCTCCTCGAACTAACGCATCAAACATCAAGTAAGCAAAATTAAAAGACAAACGCATGCAAGGAAATGTAACATAGAATGTGGATGAATAAATAGTAAAACTTTCATTGATAATTTAGGAATGAGTACATTTAGTACTATTTACAACATTCATCACCAAAACCGTTAAAAATGACTTAAAACATCACTTGTACTTCTCAAGCCTAGCTACTATATGTTATGCAAGTTAAGTGTCGTCACTGCCAAAACGATGCAATCTAAGGAGGCATCGTAGGCCATCAAGGTTGCAAGTTCAACGTTGGGTGTCATTCACTATCTAGGGAGAATAATACAAAATGTTTTAAATGTTAGACAGAAACATCTAGTGAGTGGGATCTAATTACCTTTAAAAAATCAGGTTTGCCTTAACGTATCAAATCCATTTTGCTAAGTCACATGGTATGAATAATATATAGTATCATTAATGAAACATAGAGTTTAATCAAACCAAATCTCATGTGTTAGGTGATTGACAATATCTCAATATTATCAACCATTTTTATAATCATTTTGAGATTATCCCCTTTTTAAAACAGTTCATCATAACTCATAGGGATCAATTTTTTTCAATTCTTCTTTCGTAATTCATATTGCATCACACGCATTTCGCGTATGACATAATCATTTTGCAGAATCATTATGCATGTTTAATTATATTTGTTTACTCTTTCCTCAACTTAAGTGCTTACAACACTCTTTTACCAAGTTGAAGATATTCGGAGAAATCTCAACGCATTTAGCAAGTTCCATCAATTCCATTACACATAACAGTCTTCCAATGTCATACCACATAGCAAGCAAAGAGTATCTCATACTAGATTACACAGCAAGTAAGAGGCACCCTATTGAAGATCACGCAGCATGAATAGGCCATTTTATTCCATATCACGTAGCAAGAATAAAGCAACTTATCTATGATCACACAACAAGGATAAGGCATTCCATACGAGATGACACAACAAATATGAGGCATTCTCATCACATAGGTACGAAATATCATCTCATTTTGAACCTTGTCGAATCTCAGGTGTTTTTCAAAATACATCCTTTCACTTCATAATAAGCTCTGTTCATTTATAAGTCATATGTATTTTAAGAATTGAAAGTATAAGAGAAATCATATAGTTCATGGCTTCAACAATAATATATGTAAGGTTTCAAACATATTTTAGAAATCCTTTTTCATTTTGGAAATCTTTTATAAGGAGAACCACTCACTGTCACAATTAACTAACTCATTAGCCCAGCTTCCTCCCCCTAGAGTTTTATTACACTTTTTGAAATCCTTGTCGGAATTAAGCTTATTTTTCATCTCTAGAGGTCCTAGATATTTCCTTTGTTTTTTTTTTTTTGGTAAGCTTAGAGGAAAAAGCAACTTCAAATTGGCCAAAATCTCTCTTTTTATAAATCTCTTTAGTGAATTTTCCCATATCGAAATGATTGCCCCTTGCCAACACCGAGAATTGTTCTAATCTCAAAATTCCACATGCCTCTATCCAACCCTTATCTTACGTGTGCATTGGACTGCAAAGTCAAATCAATCAGCGGCTTTCTGACACAAGGGTCACGTCATTGCTTCTAAGTGAAGTAATCCAAGTTGTCCAACCATTTTGTCGTGTAACCTGTAAATCTAAAACTTTCCTTAGATTTTTTTCTATTGTTATATATTATAGGAAGTTGAATTGAAGTTGTTAAAGAAAAATAGTAAAGCTTTTGGTTCAAGTTGTGTTAATTATTTTTGGAATTGTTTTAAAAATAAAAAGAGAAGAGAAAGAAAAAATGTAACAAGAAAAGAAAATTGAAATTTTTTTTATTATTGTATAAATTTAAGGAAAAAAAGCGAAAAGTTACTAAAAAAAGAGGAAGAGAAGAAGATGAAAAGGCATTCAGTGCTTTATTTTTGTTTCATTAGTTTTCTCTGTCGCCCTACTTTTTTTCTTCCATTTTTTATTTCTTCGATCATCAAATTCATAGTTGTGTTAAGGGAGAGTTTGAGAAGATTGGAAATAGAGATTCTATAGTTTGGAGGTTGAAGAAGATAAAAAAACTACAAGGTCAAGTCTTTTCTCTTAACAGATTGAATTCACAACGACATTCTTTGGTTTTTGAGTTGGTTTGAATTGCTCCAAAGGAATTAAAACAAGCAATCAGTCACAGTTTGATGAGTAAATTTGTGAAGTCTCTAGTGTTTTGAGTTTTCCAAATTGTATAGAGTGAGTTAGAAGCTTTGTCAGGAGCAAATCAAGGGTTAGTAAAAGACTTGAATTTTGACTACCTCTGTTTCGTGCGATTTCTGTAACAATTTGTTGTAAAGCTTATTTCCTTCCTTCAAGCCAAGAGAAAATAGGTTGAGTCTATACACCAAGGAACTAGCCTAAGACTGTGACTAAAAAACTAATTTCAAAGTCGATTTCAAAGTTGGTCCTTATCGCATAGTTAAATGAAACATGCTTTTTGTTAGCTCTACATGTGGACCCTTCCTTCCTTTGACGACTTCATTGAGATTCTCATTTTTATTATGACCAACCGCATCCATTGAGATTTCTCTTGGTCATCATCTGAAAGATGCACTGATCCTAGGATTGGTTCAAGCAATCATAGATTACTTTGATACCTTGACCTCTTCTTGTGATTTTCAGCTAATCGCATGACTCTACAAGATCAAATCTTTTGCCTAAAATTAAAGTAAGACTTTACTCCAATACTTGAAAAAATAATTCCTCCACAATGGCGCCAAAAACTTGGACTGACTTTGTGTCTAGACTTAAACTTAGTAGTTTCGAATTTGTATAATGAATTCCAATATGTCACTAAGTAGGTTCATTGCACGTAAGATGCTCATCATATCTTTTTGTATTGTGTAATAATTCTATGTGATAAGTCATAGGTCATGATCATGGCATGTGAAATGTTCACTATATCCCTCTTCATACGAAATTACTAAGTCCTCGTTGAGTACAAGTTTTTCTACTATTAGTAGAAGTGCAAGCACAACAGTAGGTTTACTGGGTTATCCAAGGCCGAACACCAGGAATTTAGTCAAGATATTATTTCTAAAAATTACTCATCATCTAGGTTATGTGAAAGAATTAAAGAATAACAAATGTAAAAAATGTTAAACTAAACTCAATGACTAAACTAAACAGCAAGAGTCTGTAAAGAGGGGATAAGAAAGTGGCATGGTAATGCGAACTAACTTATATTAGAGAAATGAAGGAAGAATCGTCTACATATTATCATGCAAATAAGTAATGAGATAACCTTGATGCGATGTAACTCACTAAACCATACTTATGATTAAGGTTTGCTTCTCTCAAACTCATTATATGCCACACATGATTGGCTTTAGAGATTCATATGACTAGGTAAGAATTGGCGAGTTATATCAAAATTACTACTTATAAATCGTATAGAATTTCGCGATTAAGGATTGCAACCTCTCAGTGTCCATTCTCCACAATCGTTCTCCTTCTACTATATAAATGTTGGAAATGATCTCGCGAGGAAGGGCGAAGCTCTTCCTTGTGCTCGTTAGTTAGATCCTGGCTACTTTTCCTTTTGGCTAGTTGGCGACTTACGCTGATCAAGTGATGAAAATAGCTCGACTAATGTGATAAAACTTAAAGCAATACTTCTTATCAAGAACTTATCGTCTACCTAAGCTACAAATAACACATTGAATTGTGGAAAGTAAAGGAATGTTGCATTGAAAAGGCATAAACATTTAATATATACAAAGAATGTTTGTCGTAGGTCTATGTATGCTATGCACAGTACACATGACAAAGAATAAAAAAATAGAAGACAGAACAATGAAATAGTACTACAAGTTAAGGGACCGAGGGGAGTGATCTTCTCTATCCAAGCTTCAAGCTTTCACTCATAGCATGATTGGGGATGAAGAAGAAAACTGAACCCTTTACACTTATGGTTCATTCTTGACTCTCTTCTGTGGCCCATACAGGACCCTTTATGGTCTATTTAGACCTATTTCTCTTAGTGAAGATGAAGTACTTTTATAGGCAACTTGAGGCGGAAAACTTTTATTCTTCTAAGATTGTCAACGTCGATTTTGGTCCTATGAAGTCACATCACTTCAACTATCATTCTTGTTTTCTAGTGAGCCTTCCTCCCGTGATGATATGTTTTCTCATCTAAAGATGTTATTCGTCAGGCGAGTTCGCATCGTGTGGCTTGTGCATGAGATGTGCTCTGTGATTTACTCTATTTTTCTTGTCCACTAACCTTACGTTTAAACAAGAAAATCGCGTAGAACAGACATGATACTTATATAAAATGTATTTTGAAATACTTATGTATTACAACATAAGTCACACACTTTGATCATCTTCTTATGCGTTTTAACCTCATTATTCTAATAAAAGAGGTTAAAGTAACGAGTATTTACACGTTATCACTTAAGTAACTTAATCTTAATCTTGAGCTAACTATGAACTTCTGTTCACAAGGAGTTATCCTTAGATCTTCATCAGTGAGGGCAGCTCAGCAACGTTGGCCCAATAAGCCTCCCATTTTAGGGCTAAGATCAAGTGAATAGCTCGGGACATAGGGTGGAGAAGATAGAATTCACTTCTATCTGCTTTAGGGTTGGTAAATAGATTGTTCCCTTAAGGACTAAATTCAAGTCTTGAATGTAGTACCCCGTCCCGTACGTGACTTAAAATGTAACAACCTGTGAAGGATTAACCTATTGATCATGGTTATATCAGATGGACACAAATATATCTATAGTGATGGGAGTGCAACTACTGGACTTTAGTGGAATGACCCGTTGGTTAACGAATGTTGATTAGATTGGTCTAAAAGGTTTTGTCAGTTAATCTTAAATCGTTGAAGCTCATGATCTATAAGTTCATTGGATTCCCTACTAGCTCATATGGAATTAACTTAGAACAATATTTTGGAATAATTTGAATTGTTAGAATTAGGTAAATATTTGATATAGCCATCAATTATAAGTTTGAGATAGAGCTTTATGTTTAAATGTGATCTAAATATTAAAAATATGAATACGGATTCATATTCGAAAGCTCAGAATTGATGAAAATGGTCAAAGTTGTAAAAAATTGAAATGTTGACTTTTAACTTTGAAAAGTCAAATTTTGATCAACTTTATATTCAAATGTGATTTGAATTGTGATCAAATGAATATGTATTCATGCTCGAAAGATCAGAATTAGTCAATACAGACAAAATAGTAAAAAGTCAAAATGTTGACTTTTGACTTCAAAAGTAAGTTTGACTTTGACTTGAATGGTAGAATGACTATATTACCCTTAGACTAATGTTAATGGGAAAATCCAACATTTTGTTAGATAACCCCTCTAATACTTAATGGATAGATCACATAAGATGTAAACACCTAGCCCACTAAGTTCTACTCATGGTTAGTGGAATGGTAGGTGTTGAGATTTGGCCAACTAATTACATGCAATTTTGCATGTAATTAGGTTATAAATAGTTTCTTTTTTCAAATTGTAAAATTTTTTTGCTAATTTTGTGATTTTGAATTACAAAATATTTTAACCTATTTATCTCTAATTGTGATTGTTTGGGCTATATACTCGAACTTGAGCCACGTTTATGTCTATACATAAAATTCAAGTCTACACTAGATAGCCTCGGAACCTTAGTTTATTGGATTCAAGATTATAATATTCTATTTCACTAATAAGACCTCAATAACCACTTTATTGGATAGAATATAATTTTAAACTACATACTACGAGTTTTATGACATAAATTTCAACAAGAAGTTGTCTCACTAAGGTGGAATTGATCTCCAAACTCCTTCTTGCACACGTTAGTCATAACCTTGCTACTTGCTCTCTCGAGTAGTTGGCGATAAACATTGGCCAAGTGATGAATATAGCTCAGCTAAAACAATAAGAGTTATAAGCTAAGCTTCTTATCAAGAACTTATCACATGCCTAAACTATGAATAACACATTGACATATTAATAGTAAACATGTGATGGGTTAGAAAGGTATAAATATGTACTGTATTAAAGAATATGGACATTTGGCCACTGTACAATATGAACGAATACATTACAAAAGTAATACAAATATGGAAAGTAAAGAAATGAATATTACAAATTAGGGAGAAAATGGAAGAATGGCATCTTCTCTACTCAGACTCTAGGCTTTTACCTAAAGACTGACCAGAGAAGAAGAAGAAATACTTTTATAGACAGTGGAAAGGTTCCTTTCCACTGCTCTTTAGGGTTTGGCCCATTCAGGCATATGACCGATCCATTGAGACATCTAACTTCTCTCGACGACAGTCTCTTCTGCTTAGTAGTGATGAAGTCTTTTTATAGGCAATTTTCGACAGGAAACTTCTATTCTTCTAAACATATCAACTCCAAAGTATTCTTTGTCAAGTCACATCAACTTCATCTACCACTTTTGTCTTCTAGTGAATCCTTTCTCGCTTGCTGATGTGGATCTCACCTAGAAAGTGTACTTTCTAGACAAGGTCTTCTCACGTAATCTTCGAACGAGTTCCTCTGTGATTCACTAGCTTCTTCTTTTGTTCATATCCTGTGTTAGAACACTAAAAACAAGGTAAAACAGTCATGAAGACTTATGTAAAGTGTATTTTCAAATATTTATGAATTTACAACATAGGCTCCGCATTTTGACACACTTAATTTAAAGACGCACCTAGGTATTCTAGCGCTTCACCTTGAAACATCGGTTAACCCAATCCATGTCCACACTCGTTACTTAGAGGGCGCGTTTCGAATGAAGGCGTGATAGAGCTAGCTTTGGAGTCTTTATATTGGCCATATTTTTGTTTGCCCAATCATTTGATCTTCCCCTGTTCTCTTTTGACTTCTTTACCTTTAATTTTAAAATGCACACCTGACTTTTTTACCTTTCCTTGTTCTCTCATTTCTCCCAATGCAATTTTGGTTGCATAGAGAGTTTTCCTTTAAAAAGTCACCCACATCTGTAATTCACGGATCTATGAAGGGAGAAGAAAGAGATTTTGCAAAAAATAAAAATGGTTCCGTCGTCCTCTGCCCTTTCTCTTCTGGTGTCATTGCCACCGTCCTCTGCCTTTTCTCCCCTGGTATGTGATAAGCTAAATTGTATTTTTCCCTAAAAATCCCTTTATTCCCAAAAATCATGCACGTTATTTCCTATGGGTAAATTTAAAGAGGTTTTAAAGAGGATTTTAGGATTTTAAAGAGGTTTAGTCTAAAGGTGAAAGGATTTTTTTAGGTTTGTTAGATTTTTTTATAATAATGGGTAGTATTTTGCTCATTTCACTTGTTCTTTGCAAGATGTATA
>JBBPDI010000004.1:8031689-8049305 GCA_037974545.1 Cucumis variabilis
AATAAAGTTTCACAAACTTTATATTATAATGTATCACTATACATTAAACTAATTTCCTAAGTAATTTTGAACATTTCGAATTACAACCAATATAAATAAATATCATTACCTTTTACGAGCTAAGAAGGGGACCTAATGGACCTACAGATCAGAAGCTACAAGGATCTGAGATTAATTGGCTAAACTCAAGACCTGGAGACACCATTTAAGGGAACACTCATCTACTTACCCTAAAGTATGGAAGGATTGAATTCCATCTTTTGTAATTATGTTTCCAGCTTCTCACTCGGTCTTGTCCCCAATGATAAGCTTATTGCATAGGATACCCTCATTCGCATGTCAACTACACAAACGCGTTAGATCATTGCATTTGTATCAAATACAAAGTGAGTCGTAGCCATAATGTTATCAGGATAAGGTACCCAGCCTTATCTCTATACTATAGACCCTTTAAGATGATCTCGAACATTGATCCTTGTATGTCTCTACATACTGTTCAAGACTCATTAAATAGCTTAGGATGTTAGTTTATTGGATTTGGGTTACTAAGACAAAACTAATATTATAATCAATAACAATTATTATAATAATAACAATTTATTAATAACGATCAATGGATTATATTTACAATCTACGAGTTTTAGGACATAAATCCCAACAGTTTCAACATTGTTTTAACAATAAAATAGTACCATAAAGACAAATTTTCTAAAATATAGTGTGATTATTTTTATTAGTCCAACTTCGGTCTACTTTTTGGATTGGATTTTAGTATTATAACAGGTATTGCTATTGATATATATCAACTAAATTACTTTATTTTTTAATTAAGAAATGAAGTGAGATATATATTATATTGATGGTTAGAAGTTTGGAATTATACATCATAAGAAATCCCTAAAGTCTTGTTTCACTTTTTTCATTTGGAATTATATATCGTAATGATGGTTAGAAGTTTGTATTTTGTCTTTGTGGATGGTTTTAATTTGATATTTCTTGTTACTTGATTGATACTATTGTGAGTTTTGTATCTGTTTGAGTGTATATAGAACTTTTTGGTCGTTTGAGTGCATATAGAACTTGTTGGTTTTAATTTGAAAGTTTAGGTATTATTGTAGATTATAGTTAAGTTCGCAAGTTTAAGATTACTTAATTATGTTGTTTTGTTTTTGTAGATTAAGTTGCATCTTATATAATATGGATAAGTTGTGGATGAAAAAGAATAGAATGTCAATTGATTATGCTTTTGGGGTTGAGATGTTTATTAAAAATGGATTGAAACATTCAAAGACACCGAATGTCATGACTTGTTCTTGTTTAAAGTGCATAAATGCAAAGACTTTAGATGTGAATACAATTAGAGATCAGAGTTATCCAGTATGGATTTTTCATGGTAAATCACTACCAATTAAGAGAAACAATGAAAGTGACTTTAGTAGTGAAAAAGAAGAAATTGATGAGAATGATATTGTTGATGACACAATTGGAATGTTTGAGGCTGCACACAATTATTTTGATGACAAGTCAGAATATTTTGAGGAACTACTAGATGATGCCAAGAAACCATTATATCCTAATTGTAAAAATTTTACCAAAATATCTACATTGATAAACTTATATAATTTGAAAGCTAAATTTAGATAGAGTGATAAGAGTTTCACTGATTTTTTAGAATTAATTTATGACATCCTATCTATTCCTTATGAAATCACTACGTCTACTAATGAAGTAAAAAAGATTTTGTGTACTCTTGGAATGAAGTAGGAAAAGATCCATGCATGTAGGAATGATTGTTGCTTTTTTAGGAAAGAACTCTCTTATACAAATGTATGGCCCTCTTGTGGTATTTCAAGATGGAAGATTCCTAAAAATTCAAAGGAGGTTAAGAATGTTCCAGTGAAAGTCATGTGGTGTTTCTCTCCAATTCTAAGATTTGAAAGAATGTTTCGAAGTAAAGAGACATCAAGATTATTGACATGGCATGCCAGAAAAAAAAATAAATGATTTATTACAACATCCAAAAGATGCATTATCGTAGAAAAAATAGACAATTTATGACCAAAGTTTGGGTTAGAACCAAGACATCTACGTCTTGCTCTTTTCACATATGGAGTCAATCCACATGGAGATCTTAGTAGTAGATATAGTTGTTGGTCAATGATGTTAGTGACATACAATCTACCTTTATGGTTGTGTATGAAGTGAAATTTTTTTACGTTGACTCCACTAATATCTGGTCCCAAACAATCAAAAAATGAAATAGATATTTATTTAGCTCCGTTAGTTGTGATTTGAAAAAACTTTGGCATGATGAGGTAGAATTTTACGATGCATATCAAGATCAATGTTTCAGTCTCAAAGCTATTTTATTACGGACCATTAATGATTTTCCTGCGTATGACAACTTGTGTGGTTATACGGTCAAAGGATATCATACATGTCCAATTTGTTTGGAGAATACTTCATCCGTTTCTTTGCCAAAAGGAAGAAAGATGACATATAATGGGCATCACAAGTTTCTACCACATCATCATCCATATAGAAAACAGAAGAAAGTTTTCAATGGTGCACAAGAATTAGGATCCACTCCAGAACCATTGAGTGTGGAAGAAATTCTTGTACAAACAAGTACAAACATTTATTTGGTAAGAGAACTATCAAGGAAAAGAACAATGAAATGAATTCTTTAGGTACTTATTGGAAGAAAAAGTCTATTTTTTAAAAATTAGAATACTGAAAGTACTTTGATGTGTGACATTGTTTAGACGTGATGCACATAAAAAAATGTGCACAAATCTCATTGGCACATTGCTTGATATTTCCGATAAAAGAAAAGATGGAATCAAGAGTCGATTAGATTTGGTGGAACTGAACATTAAATTAGAGTTAGCCTCTTAAGTAGGAGAGCAAAAGATCTTTTCACCATAAGCATTGTTATCTCGACCGAACTAGATGAGTTTTTGTAATACACTATTTGAACTTAAAGTACCTAAAGGCTATTCATCAAACATTCAAAGTTTAGTGTCATTCATAGAGTTGAAACTCTACCGACTTAAGTCGCATGACCATCACGTTCTTATGCAACAGTTCCTACCTGTGGCGATTCATGGTATTTTACTAAAACATGTAAAACATGTAATTGTTTGACTATACTTCTTCTTTAATGCTATATGTGAGAAGACAATTGATTCATCACAACTAAAAGGAATGCAAGAAGATGTAGTTGTAACTCTATGCCTATTAGAGAAGTATTTTACACCATCATTTTTCACTATAATGGTACACCTTGTAGTGCATCTCATAAGAGAAATTAAGTTTTGTGGGCCTGTTCATCTAAGGTGGATGTATCCTTTTAAACAATATATGAAAGTTCTAAAAACTTATGTGTGAAACAGAAATCAACCAGAAGGATGTATGGTAGAAAATTATATCGTTGAAGAGGCTACAGAGTTTGTTCTGAATTTATGGCTGGAGTTAGTTCTATTGGACTAAACTCATCTGTAATAAAAGTGGATTCAAACGTGGATAGAGCATTATCAGCTTCTTCTTTTATCAGATCGAGTAAAGATCAGTTAGATCAAGCTCATCTTTAAAATGATGTTCTACCATATGTTGAGTACATTCTAAACCTTATCTATTATTATATTACATAAGTTGGTTGTTTAATTATCTAATAACTTTGTCATCTATGACAGACGACATATGGAGCGTTTGGGTAAGCTTAACGATGGTAAATCTAGAACTAAAAGATGGATTCAAGAAGAGGATAATCGCACATTTAGTCGGTGGTTGTCTACATGGGTAATCACTAGAACCATACACTTTCATGTTTATTTTGGATCTAAACTAATTAGATCCAATATATTTTTGTAGGTTGCACTTGCTCTCGATGTTTCAAAAAATTCCATCATGCCTTCCTTAAGATGGATAGCTCGCGGACCTTCTCTATATTTGGCCACATACTTTGGTTACATGATCAATGGTTATTACTCTCACACAAAAAGGCGTGATGATATTAGGAGAATTCAAAATAGTGGAGTTAGTATAATAGTGACTACGATGCAAGTCTCTAACTCTAAAGACAAAAACCTTGTCATGTCAGATATGACCTTTTATGGCATAATACAAGAGATGGGAAATTGATTACCATCAATTATCTTTTATTTTACTTAAGTCTGATTGGATTGATAATAAAAATGGAGTCAAAATGGACGAGCTTGATTTTACCATTGTGGATCTCAAACATATTGGATATAAATTAGACCCATTTATTTTAGCCTCCCAAGCAAAACAAGTATTCTATGTGAAAGATTCTTTAAATCCTGAATGGGCAGTGGTCTTAACATCTCAACAAAAAACTATTGAAGAAGATTTCTTTGAAGATGAAATAGGAGATATGCTTCATCAAAGGATGAAATAGAAGTTTCTTGAGTGTGGTTATGGAGTCATTCAAAGGATGCCCAATGTTGATACACCTAACGAGATTGATAATACCACTTCATCATATATTAGACATGATTGTGAGGGTAGATGGGTAGATAAGTAATGATTGTGATAAATGTTTTATTAAGGTAGGTCATTTACTTTCCTTTATAATCAATTTATGTTTAAAGTTTGTAATTACTATGCTTATGGCATGTCATTACTTTGCTTACTAATGTATCTATATTTTGCAGATTCACAGATGGAGGATTCACATTCTAGCATTGAGGATGAAGAAAAATGATTCTCTAAGTAAGAAACAGATCATTTATGCCAAGTGGCCTAATTACTATGTCAAAGTTGACATTAGTAAGAAATTTTGGGCAACGGTTGTCCGTTCAATTTAATGAACACGAGCAACCTATAGGAGCCACTTCTAAGAAAATGCAAAGTTACATTGGTGTGTGCATTCGGTAGCAAATTCCTGTCACATACAAATCTTAGAAACAAGTTTCGAATGAGTTGAAAGATAAAATCTATGATTGTATATTGGTATGGATTCTATATTTACATTTTTCATACAATGTAGTTTGATTTCCTTAAGTCTAAATATGCTTTTGTTTTTTTATTGTGTAGGTGTTGTTTGAGTTACATCCTAGTGCCAAACATTCTTACCTAATATCTGCATCAAGAAATTTTTGGACTTTCAAGACCACGTTGACTCAGAAGTATATACTTTCGTTTAAGGATCAACCATCACGTCTGCAGTTTCCTCATAAAATTTATTCGCATATTAATCAAGAAGATTGAGAATCCTTTGTTGACGCTAGACTAACTGAAGAATGGGATGTAAATAAATTTAATTACATGTTGACTTTAACATTGTTTTGGTATGTAACTACAAACTAATGCTTTGTACAGAAGTATAGTCATATTCAAAAGGAAAGAAGGTCAAAATGCGTATACAATCATCACATTGCTCGTAAGGGATATGCAAATCTTGTCAACAAATTAGTGATTCTTTCTAATTAAATTATAATTAAATTAAATAATTTATCTAATATGTTTATGTTAATTAAGTATATATCTTTGGTTGCTGAATATAACACATGATGTTTCCTATCGTTCAACTTTTTGGAAAGAAGCACAGAAAGGAAAGAACAATGATTATTTTGATGATGCTACTCGAGATTGTGCCTCTCGGATTGTAAGTTTACTTGCAATTTACTTATATACAATATTTAATCTTTTGTTAACTTAGTTGATGATGAAAATATTTGTATTTTTTTATAGGATGCATTAGTCACAACACATAAAGATGAGGACATATTGACTGAAGCATTGGGTTCCAAGGAGCACGGTGGACGTGTAAGAGGCATAGGTGGTTTTGTCTCTCAATCAAAATATTTCAAAGTAGTGAAAGGGAAAAAAATGATAAGTCCTGAAGTTGAAATATGTCATAAAGAAGATGAGTCAAGAAGCAAAAGTTACAAAAAGAGTCATAATCACTCGAGATCGTCCATCAGAAGTGTTAACATAGATCTTAATGCCGATGAGAATTTGGGCAACACACCTAGCAACGAAGAAGTGGAGGTAATTAACTTTGTTGTCACTTTTAAAATTTTAATGATATAGGATCAATTTTTCTTAACTATACTTTTAATAGTTGTAAAGGCAACACCATCCAAATTGGCTATAGGATCAATTAATAATATAGTTGTAATAGCCATCGTATTTGACGATAACAGTGACGGTCCCAATGTAAAGTTGTGGTGGACTTGCTTATGGGAGGAGATTTTAGTATACTTGTTCCGATGAAGGGCAAGATAGAGACTTTAAATCAAGCGTCGGGTAACATTATTGAATGGCCTCGTTGGCTTGTTTCTGGGATTCATGACAAACTAGTAAGTCTCTTTTTCACTATTTAAGTTTTGATATTATTTGTGGTTGTACTTTAAATTTAGAACTTTGGTTGTGGTAGGAGCATTCAATCCCGAAGGATGTTGTGTATTCTTCAAAGTACACGGACGTTAATGGAACTATTAAGGTCTTAAATGGATATGTAGTGAACAATATAAAAGATGTCAATATGGTTCGCATCCCAATTAACGACCTAATATTTGATAAAAATAAATTTGTTTATTTAGCTCATGAGGACTTGCTGCATTATTACGACATGGTTGAAATATGTTATATGTGCATACTAGCATACATTACGTAAGTAGACATCTTTTACTCATCTTTATCTCCAATACGATCGGGATAGTTATTTTGTTCTTTTTTAACTAAGGTTGCTTTTACTTAGATACCTTTGGGATGAATGTAACTGTAGAAGAAAGTTTTTGTTATCGACCAATAAAAAATAACGTCATATATCAAGGATCGTGATCTTCGATCCATAAATTTAGCCAACCAATTAGAAGCGGGTACCTTAGAACAAATAGTTCTAATTCCGTATAATACTGGGTAAATAAATAAGAGGAACACATTATTTTTTTCATTGAGGTTAAATGTATACTCACATTGAAATGTTGTTTATTGTAGTTTTCATTGGATGTTGCATGTCATCGACCTTCAAGAAAATTGTGTTATGCCTTGGACTCTCTTCGAAGTAAACTTAGTGAAGACATTCATGGAGTCATAAATGTGTAAGTGTATTCACTTTATTACTTCTTATTTCACTTTATTGTCTTCTAATTCTAATGTTTCCAAATATATAGAGGATTAAAACACATGGCAAGCTAAGCATAATTTACAACACTATCGGTCAACTCCAAAATGGAAACCTGTAAAGATAATTTACACTGACACATAATTATTTTTGATGAAACATAAGAATAATTTGTATCCAATTTATATGCATGTAGTGCCCTCCTCAATTGGATTCTGTAGGGTGTGGGTACTATGACCAAAAGTATATACATAAAATAGTACATAATCCTAGTACTCTCATTATCAGCCTTATAAGTTTTTACCTTCACTTTTTATATGTTATAATTAAATAAATGATCTAACTCATTCTTTCCATACCTTTCTTTCTTGTATAGTTCAATGCATATAGGCAAGAGGAGATTGACGAGATTCGAACAAAATGGGCAAGTTTTGTTGGCCGATTTGTGTAACCTTTTACATGTTTTTTTTTTTGTAATATATAAGTTATTAGTCGACTTTCGTTTGTGAAGGAACTGGTTGTTGTACATGCTTTAGTTTTGGGTTTTTTCTGCTTGTAGCTTTCTACTTGTAGTTTTTAAAGTAGGTGTTGTATTGTAGGTTTTGATTTTAGTGTAGAAAATGTGGATTTGTTGTACATACTTTAGTTTTAGCCTGTACACATACTTTAGTTAGTGGCGGAACTTGTTGTACACATACTTTTGTTTTGCAATATATCATGAGTTTGCTTATAGTGGTTGCATTTAGTGTGTTTATTGATATGAAAATGTGGAAAAGTGTGCAGGTATAATAAGTGTTGGATGTTGAATATGAAAGTGTGGATGTTGGATGTTGAAAGGGTGTTGGATGATGTGTATTTGTTGTAGTACTATATGGAAGTATGGAAAAGTGTACTGGTATATTAGGTGTTGAATATTATGCATTGCACGTGAAATAGAAATATTGTTGGTTTGCCATGGAGGGCACATGCGTTTATTGATATATGATTATATATAGGTGTTTAATGATTTGTATTTGTTGTAGTACTATATGGAAGTGTGAAAAAGTGTGTTGGTATATTAGGTGTTGGATATTATGTGCATTGTAGGTGAAATAGAAATATTTTTGGTTTGCCATGGAGTAGTAGGCATTCTATAGTTAGCAAGCGTGCGACAATTTTTTTATTGGTTTGCCATGGAAGTGTGGAAAAGTGTATGCTGGTTTTTTAGGTGTTGAATTCTATAGCTAGAAATATTATTCATTTTTCATGAAAGTGTGGAAAAGTGTATACTGGTTTTTTAGGTGTTGATTTTTTGCCTTGCAGGTGAAATAGAAATAATATATAAGGTTTGCCATGGAGTAGTAGGGATTCTATAGCTAGCAAGCGTGCAACAATTTTTTTTTAATATTTTTATAATATTCAATGACGAGCATTTAATGTCATAATTTGTGACAAATAATGTTGGTTTTGACATCATAAAAATGGACAATAATGCAGTAATTAAAAAAATAAATTTTAAAAAATAGACCAAACAAGGCTTTGATGCGTTTTAAAACAGACATTAAAGAGTCTCATTGATATTGATTTAAAAATAACATTAAAAGTCTCATTAATGTTGGTTGTAAAACGACATCAAAGGCCAACTAACACTAAAGATCTTCAATAACACCATAAAAATATCGGTTTAAAAATGACATTAAAGGCCTTTAATGTCTTTGTAAACCGACATTAATGAGACCTTTAATGTCGTTTTTAAAACGACATCAAAGCAGAAATGACATTAAAGGTCTTTAATGACGGTAGCATAGATGTCGGTTACCAACCGACACTAAAGGCCATTAATGTCAGTTTTAAACTAACATTAAAGGCTAGATTTCTTCTAGTGTTATTTTTAGGGGTCTTTTAAAAAATATAACATGTAAAATATTTACACTATACAAAACAATTCTAAAAAAGGAAAAAGCCCACAGACTCACAATGAGAATTACAAAAAATGTCCCAGTCAAAGCGGGATTATCGGTCACACATGCTTGTGTAATCATCTTCTAAACGATCATGATACACGATCATATAGATAAAGTATACAGTTGTGTAGGTAGTATCAACATGTTTGTTTAGTTCTTTTTAAAGATGGGAAAAAGCTTCAAATTTAAACGATCGTGTTGACCATGCTAAATGACCGTTTTGCTATGGTAAACGATCGTTTAGATTGTATCCACTTGATCGTGTAGTTCACTTTTAAATGATGAGAAAAGAGTTACAAATTTAAATGATCGTGTTGACCAAGTTAAATGATCATGTTGCTATGGTAAACGATCGTTTAGATCATGTCCATACGATCATGTAGTTCTTTTTAAATGGTGGAAAATGGCTTCAACTTTAAAACGATCGTGTTGACCATGGTAAATGATCGTGTTGACAATGATAAATGATCATTTAGATCATGTCACAGTGATATTTAAATGATCTTTATATTCTTGAATATGAGTAAGATGAAGTTAATATTTAAATGAAGTTCAATATTCTTTTTAAATGATTTAGAATATTCTTGAGATTGAAACAGAAGAATGAATCCTTTAAAAATAGAAGAAAGATAATCAGGGAGACGAGCCAAATAAGTATGAAAGAGAAGATGAATAAAAAGAGAAGAAGAAGAAAGAAAAGTGACAAATGGTCTGCAATATTCAAGGACGAATCTAGAAATTATGAAAATATTGTATGGACTTCATGGACTTTTGCATTTTGTTTCATGGGCTATAAATATATTTTACTGGTTTGTTGCATTTATGAATCTATCCTTTATTTTTGTATTCATAATTTTTTCTACAACTTAATGGAAACATCGATTAACATCTTCTATCGATATTGAACCCAAGAAAATGTAAATCACAAAATATTTATGAAACTTTATTTACTTAAAATATCAACACATCAATGTAAATTTAAACTAAGGTTTTAAGTTAAAGATATTGAATTTTATTTTGGGTGCTAAAAAATTTGGTGTAAAAATTGGATTAATGAGAGTATTTTTTAATTTTTTAAAGTTTAAAGGTATTTATAAAACTTGTTGATAGTTTAAGGGTATTTTTTAAACAAAACTTTAACAGTTTATATTATAAAGGTAAGGGTACCTTTTAAACCGATTTTCTAAAGTTTAATTAAGAATATTCTTTAAACTTTGAAAGTTTAGATGTATTTTTGTACATAAAACACAAAGTTGAGAAACATTTTTTCTAATTTAACCAAAAGAAATCCATGGAGAGAGGCAGCCAATTATTGAATACACACATGACTAAACTATCTAAATCCATGGATTTATTTGATGTAATTAAAGTCAAAGAAATTAATTGGTATTAACGTTATTACCATCTTTTACTCTCATGATTTTCTCTCACATTAAACATGTGTTGTTCGCTGCCCCCCACCTATCACTATATATATCAGTTTCTCCACTCTTCCAAAAATATACAGAAATCAATCTTCTCCCTATAATATTTTCTCTATTATATAAAAAAAAAGTTTCCCAAGAAATAGTGTGTCTATCATTGAGTATTCTTTGATTTCCAATTGATTTTCGTGTAAAATCAATTAAAGACCAAGAGGCTATTTTATCATGGGGACGATGGGATTATTATTCTGTTTGCACAAAGAGAGCAAAGCTGCGAAACATCTTAAAGAGTGCATGTTCTGCGACTCAGCCGTATATTAACTTCATTTCTGTTTTGCAGCTTCTATTCAAGTACTGATCTATTTTGCTCTTACTATTCTAATGTGTACGTAATATAGTTTAGCGAACTGACCGAGACATGAGTTGAACACCACAGTGTAACAACAATTTTAAGACGATACAATCTATTGTGATGGCCTGACCATTCCAATCTGATCTGATGTCTTCTCATCTCAACCGTCCTATCCATTTTGAAGGAGCACAGTTCAAAAGGTGGAAACATAAAATGCTATTTTTTTCACGTTGAAGAAGGTCGCTGCTGCTTGTACCATCGAGAAGTCAATTGTTCCAGAGATGAATCCAACTGAGGAACAAATCAAGGATCTAACAACATGGACATAAACTTATTTCATATGTAAAAATTTAATTCTTAATGGACTTACTGATGAGTTATATGACTATTACAGTACAATGTCAACAACGAAAGAGGTATGGGACACATTACAAAAGAAATATGATATTGAGGAAGCGGTGTCGAAAAAGTATGCAATGAGCCAATACCTACGATACCAAATGATTGATGACAGATCTGTGAAGGCTCAATTGCGTGAAATATAAAAGATAGCATATGAAATTATCAGCGAAGTTATGATGCTAGACGATCAATTTCAAGTTGCCTTTATAATTGACAAATTGCCTCCTCTATGGAAAGATTTCAAGAACGCTCTAAGGCACAAAACCAAGGAGTTCTCACTGGAAAGTGTCATACCCCAAACCGTATTGCGACAAAAATGTCGAAGTTGTCAACAAGAGCTTAGCTCAGCTGGCACCTGTATGGACCTGTGGACAGGAAGTCCTGGGTTCAAATCCCCACCCCAGCATTTATTACAATACCTTTCAAAAAAAAATGTCGAAGTAGTTGGAATAAGATGTGAGTTTGTTACAACTTTAAAATTTTCTTATCACAAAATATTATTCTCAACTTCTTTTATACTATCAACAAAACTCAAAATGCAACAGTGGCAACCTAAACGACAAGTATAATAAATACCTACCAAAACGTTTATTAATAATAGGCGCTTGATATATAATTACAACACTTTGATCAAACAACCACTGCTTAACTATTTCCAAAATGTTTGGATTCACCTCATCTCAAATCCTTCAACCTTCTTCTCTACTTGGCCTAAACGCCTGATCTTGGAATATGAATTTTTTAAAGGATGTCTAAAAGACTTAGTGAGATTTCAGGTTTTATGAAATCTTTTTCGCAATACCTTTTCATAAACATCATTTCACAAAAATAACATCAAATCATTTCATCTCGCATAAACCTTTCTTTATGCTTAACAAACATATTCATAACATAACAATTTCACATAAATGCACATTAGTTAACATTCATTCCTTTCAACAAGGATCCCGAATCATTCTCTACGCTAAGTCTCATTACCTCACTTTTTGACTACTGTATCAACAACATCCAAGAGCATACAGATTTGTCTTTATTGCCCAGGCTGCTAAGCTTTATACGCTCCTTTCAATGCATAAGCCAACTTTTTATCACCATGTGGTTCGTACACCATATGGTGGCCTTGACTCTTTATGTGCACATAAAATTTAGCATCATCTTAAGGAATCAACTAATGGTTTGAAACCATTTCATAACATGGAAATCGTAATCATCAAATTAAGCTTTAATATGATTTTTATAATGCTAGAACACATATAAACTTTTCATAGAAATCTCTTTTTGAAACACTTTCTCATTTCAAATCATCTTTCAAAATAGTAAAGTTGAACCATAAAACATTTAACAAGAAAACCACTCACCACACTTTAACAAAAATTCTCCTATTCCTTCTTTTCTCGTGGAGAGGGAAGAGACATTTTCTTAATCTTACATGTTAACCCTTGTCAAATCAGATCTTACTTCTCGCTAAACCCCATATCGCAAATAACTTTAACCACAACACTTCTCACAAATAACCTTATTGTGTAGTTATATTTTTACAAGAAATCTTCCTCGTGAATTAACCAACTTTTACTCGCTTAGAACACTTATCATGAATTTAAACTTCATGGCTTTCTTGCAGACTTCTTCATCACAAAATTCTTGGTTCTTATCGTGAAGACTACCCAAATGCCTAGTCATTTTAGTAAAAAACTTATACGAATTGTCTTCTCAGAGCGTTTAGACTTATAGATTGTACTGCAAATCCTTCTTTTCTCAAAACTTTGTCATGAATTAACTTTTTAATTGCAAAACTTATCCTAACAATAAAAAATTTTATCGCTTAATCCTTTATGCGGATATATTCAAACGCCAATTTCTATAGTACTTTTAGTCAAAACATTACTTCCTATACTCTAATTAAAAATGGGTCTCACAGAAAGTCTTATCACGAGATTAAGTTTAGAGGAGGAGGTGAGAAAGCATGATCAAAAGGAGGAGGTGAACGTGATTCCCAAAAAGAAGTCTACTGTAGTTCTAAAACCATATTTGAAGCTAAAAGGAAACAAGATGAAACGTGGATCGAACAAACAAAACAACCCCCAATCCAAAAGTAGGATACAAAATGTTTATTATAATTGTAATAAGCCTAGACACTTAGCTAGGAATTGTAGAAATAGGAATCCTTCTGTTGTGTAGAAAAATCTGGTAAAGGATGAATTTGAAGCTATGATTTCTGAAGTTAACGTTATTTGGAGATTTTAAGGTTGGTGGTTAGACACTGGTGCATCTCACCACGTCTATCATGACCTTAGTCTGTTAATTAGAAAATATAATCAAATTAAGGATAAGATTATCCTTTTGGAAGATCATCACACTACCAAGGTGGCTAGTGTTGGAGAAGTAAAACTACAATTCACATCTGGCAAGATGCTTGTGCTAAAAGAAGTTTTGGATGCTCCAGAAATTTGAAAAAATTTGGTCTCTTGATACCTCTTCAACAAGGTTGACTTCACTCAACCCATAGGATTAGACTTGTTTACCTTAACCAAAAATAATGTATTTGTGGGAAAGGGTTAAGCTATTGATGGCATGTTTAAGTTGAATTTTAAAATTAATAAGAATTTATCTTCTTCTTACATGTTGTCTACTTTTAATGTTTGGCATGCTAGACTTTGTCATATTAGTAAAAGACTAATTAGCAACATGAGTAGGTTAAATCTTATACCTAAGTTATCTATGCCTGAATTTGAGAAATGTGCATGTTGTTGTCAAGCTAAGATAAGAAAGACCTCGCTTAAGTCTGTAACTAGAGTAACAGAGCCTTTAGAATTAATTCCTTCTGACTTATGTGAATTTGATGGCACATTAACTAGGAATAGTAAAAGGTATCTAATAACCTTTAGATGACTATTCTAACTATACTTTTATTTATCTGCTTAAAAATAAAAGTGATGCCTTTGACATGTTCAAGGTGTATGTAACTGAAATTGAGAATCAATTTAACAAAAGGATTAAGAGACTTCATAGTGATAAAGGCTCTGAATATGATTCAATTGCCTTCAATGAGTTTTATAACTCAAAAAGGAATAATATATGAAACAATTGCACATTATTCCCCTGAAATGAATGGAAAAGCTAAAAGAAAGAATAGAACTCTAACTGAGTTAGTAGTTTCTAACTTACTTAAATCAAGAGCAGCAGCATCTCGGTGGGGTGAAATAGTTAAAACTGTTAATTATGTCCTTAATAGGATTCCTAAATCAAACAGTAAAAATTCACCATACGAAGTCCTTAAGAATAAAACACCAAACTTGTCTTATTTTAGAACTTGGGATTGTCTAGCCTATGTTAGAATACCCGTCCAAAGGGAAGAAAGTTAGCCAGTAGAGCCTATGCATGTGTTTTCATTGGATGCGTTGAAAACAGTAAAGCCTATAGGTTCTATGACTTAGAGAAGAAAATAAACATAGAATCAAATGACGTAGATTTTTTCAAGGATATATTTCCTTTTAAATCTAGAAACAATGGAAATAGTTAAACTAATGGGAGCTCAAGTTCAAGTAGTCTACCTTCAATTAGGATTCAAACCCAAGAAAAAGATGTAGATCCTGAACCTAGAAGAGAGGAAGAACAATAAAAGATTTTGGAGAAGACTTCAAAATGTATAACGGAAGATCCAAAAGATCTAACAGAAGCCTTATCCTCAGTAGACGTGTCACACCCAAAATCGTACTGCAACGATTATGCTAAAGTAGTAGGAATAGGATGCGAGTTTGTTACAACCTTGAAAATTTCTTATCGCAAAATCTTATTCTCAACTCCTTTTATACTATCAACAAAACTCAAAACGCAACGGTAGTCAACCTAAACACCAAGTATAATAAATACATACCAAAACGTATACTTTATTAATAACATGCGTTTGATACATAATTACAACACTTTGATCAATAACTAATGCTTAACTATTTCCAAAACGTCTGGAGTCATCTCGTTGCAAATCTTTTAACCTTCTTCTCTACTTGGCCTAAACGCCTGATCTTGAAAGATGGAATTTTTAAAACGTAAGTCCAAATGACTTAGTGAGGTTTTATGAAATCCTTTTTGCAAAGCCCTTTGATCAATCCTTTTCGTCAAATCATAAATACCAACACAAATCAGTTTATCAATTAAACATTTTATTTCGCAAAACATGTCAAAATGCATGTAATCATTTTCACAATAGAATTAAATCATTTCGCAAATCATATCAATATACATTTTTCATAAACACCAATTCGCATAACACATCTTTTTCGCATAACATAAATCATCTCAAACCAACACACATTATTTGTTAATTATTCTTTTTGCCAAGGATCCCGAATCATTCTCACGCTTGGTCTCATTACCTTAAGTTTAGACTATTATATCAACAGCATATGAGAACATATAGATTCATCCTTGTTGCCCAAGCCGCTAAGCTTTATACCCTCCATTCAACTCATAAGCCAGCTACTTATCACCATGTAATCCATACACCGCACGGTGGCCTTGACTCTTTATGCGCACATAAAAGTTAGCATCATCTCAAATAAACAACTAATGGTTTGAAAACCATTTAATAGTATGGAAATCATAATTATCATATCAAGCTTTAACATTATAAATCATGCTTGAAAACCTATAAACTTTTCATAGAAATCTCTTTTGAAAAACTTTTCATTTGAATTCTTCTTTCAAAATAGTAAAGCAGAACCACAAAACTTTTAAGAAGAAAACCACTTACCACACTTTACCAAAAATCCTCCTCTTCCTTCTCTTCTCGTGTAGTCTTCTCATAGATCAAATCACCGTACTTAACACTTTACTTTTCTTCTTCTCGCCAAAGCAAAACAACAACAATTTAGCTCTTTTTTTTTAATAAAATCTTTTGTGCTTACTTAATGACCAAGTCCTTTATTTATTAAGCCCTTAAACTATCTTAGTTATGCTTAAACTCTTCTCAGTTTGCCAACTTCTGCTTAAAACTTTACACGTGTAAATTTAATACTGAACCCAGTCATACTTAACTTCTTAATCTTACACGTTAACCCTTGTCAAATCAAATATGATATTTTATTTGCCAGACATTACTTCTCACCTAACCCCATACTACAAATAACTTTAACCACTTAAAATTCTCGCGAATAACCTTATCGCATGGTTATAGTTTTACTACAAGAAACCTTCTTTGCGAACTAACCAACTTTTACTTGTTTAGAACACTTATCAGGAACTTAAACTTCAAGGCTTCCTCGCAGACTTCTTCATTGTGAAACCCTTAGTTTTATCGTGTAGACTACCCAAATGCCTAGTCGTTTTAGTCAAAACTTCACTTTTTAACTTACCTGAAGACTTTCTTTTGAGAGCATTTAGACTTATAGATTCTACTGCAAACCCTTATTTTCTCAAAACTTCGTCGCGAATTAACTTTTTAATCGCAAAACTTATACTTAACCATAAAAGTTTTTATCGCTTACTCCTTTTTTTGGATTTATTCAAACACAAACTTCTTTAATACTTAGTAGAATTTTACTGCCTATACTCAATTAAAAGTGGGTCTTAATAAGCTATCAATACTGAAAGGGAATCCAATAGAACTTGGCATGTAGTTGATTTGCCCCTTGGCTACAAAACAATAGGTTGTAAATGGGTTTTAAGGAATGACAAAGTTAGAATTGATATGCAAAAAGTAATGGATTATGCAAAGTATATAGGTAAGGTCATTATCAACACATGTATGTTTGAAAATTAAAGTGGTTGTAAAGGGTACTCACCTAAACCGCCTTGACAAAAGATTATTTGTAGTTTACCCTTGATTTTACCATATATAGGTGCAAGGACGGGTGTCGAACCCAAGGGAGTGTAGGATAGATGTTTGCTTAAGTGTGATTCTTGAAAAGATTGATATTAGTAACAAAAGGAAGAGAAACGCATTGAAATCAATTTGGGGGAAATTATTAGAGAGAATGAGAAGGGAAATTTAGTATGCAATTCAATTCACAAAGAAAAGGGAGATACTAGTGATTAGATTCCAAGATGATAAGTGAGGGATGGGCTTAGGCATGGGTCAAATCTTATCATTGAATAAAAGAAGGTAAATGAAATTGAATTATGACTAACTAAGAAGAGATTTTAATTCAAGATTTCCTTGCAAGATCAAATTGCTTGATCTTGGAAGAAAATCTTGAATCAAAATTCTAAAAAAAAGGTAATGAATTTCAAAGGGTTTAGGATCCTTGCAATTCTAACTAAACCAATTATTTGTTCTTTAAAGAAAATCTCAAGATAGATCAATAACAACTTTGGATCCAAGGAATTGAAGAAAATTTAATTTGTGCACAAAAAGTATGCAATTTAATTCCAAGAATTATCCAAGAACAATTGAAATCCAAAGAA
>JBBPDI010000004.1:8063050-8073372 GCA_037974545.1 Cucumis variabilis
TCAATGCTTGTTTCTGAAATTTTGTAGTTGTTGATAGATGAATGTTAAGGCTTTATATAAGCATATGGTATTTTTTTCCTAATCGATTATGTTACTTGAATTTTTTTGGGTGATTTAATTTTTTGGACTATCTTTTTTATGTCATTTGTATCCTTTCTTCATCAAGAAAGTTGATTTCTCTTGATACAACTTATATCTTCATCAATACTAACTCATTTTACACATATGACCAGCTAATTTGATGTGTTTTTTTACGATCTTTATATCTATTGTTTTAAATTTAGCATTTTATTAGTGTATCTTGACATTGAACTCCCTTCAAAATTACATAAAACTATATGTTGAAACTTTGGAAGTCCATAACTTTGAATATAGTTGTCCAAATTGTGCAAAATGTTTTTCATTCCATAAAACTTTTCGAGATTTACCCCTTGGGCAAGTTGTCAAAAGCTTTTTCAACCTTTGATTCCAAAAAACGTCATTTTTTGTCCCAAAATTGGATTACACAATGTTTTTCATCAAAGTTTCATTGTTTTGAAGTTTGGAACTACTACCTTAAAGTTCCTCTATGGTTCTAAATTTTGTATCTTCTTTTTTTATATGTAGTAACAATATAAGAACATAAATAATTATGTGTGGCGGTACTCATATGTAGATACATCCACGTTCAATTATAGCTAGGTCGTAGATACTTGATTTGAATTACTAATTGGCTTTCTTGCATTATTGATACTTAATTTGGATTAGTAATTGGTTTTCTATCATTATTTTTCAAAGTCAAAACAATGAACTTTCTAGTGTCTTTAACTTAGAAGACTACAAAGATATATTTTATTTAGATTGTGGAGTTTTTATTTCTATGACCTTGATATTACTCTTGTGTTCTTAACATTCACCGAGTGATACATATGAACTTACAACCACGATCATTGTAAATTTCATGCTTCATTCACCCTTGATGTTAGTTAACAAATATTTTAAACTTCTTCTCTTTCTTTTGTGGATTATTTAATGACCATAAACATTTCTTATTAGCAACGATTATGTATTTTTTTTTCACATGTACATTGTTATAGACTAAGTGTTTTGAAACAAATCAAGATGTAGCAATAAAAAGGGTGTTGCAGAGTAAGCGATATATATATCTTCCATTTAATAATGGAAGATATTTTTTTAAAAAAATAAAGGATCTTCTGACGTACAACTTGATGTGTCGGGAGATTATGGAGAGCTTTCGACGTCGTATGGACGACATCAAAATATTAGAACTATTGACACTATTCATATCTCATCGAGAGCTCTCCATGATCTCCCGACGCATCATGTTGTGCGTCTGGTTGTCGTCGAACTTTGGAATTTAGCTAGGATTTAGGCTGTTTATATGCATGAATATTGTTGTGCGACAAGTCATTAGTCAAGGTCACTGTATGTGAAATACTCGTTATGCACCTCTTCATCGTGTAATAGCTAAGTCTTTATTGAATACAAGTTTTTCTACTGCTTACCCAAGTGTAAGTAAAACAGTAGGTTTTTCTGAATGATCCTGGTTTGAACACAGGAAATTGATATCAAAGCTTAGTTCTAGGATCTACTCATCAATTAGGCGGTATAAACGAATAAACAAATGTGAAGAATGCTAAAAATCGCTTTACAACTTAGGTAAACCTAGAGATTTTTTGCAAAGAGGAATAAATTATGACAAGATGGGTATATGAACTAACTTGTATGTAAGAAAGAGTGAAGGAAGATTTATTCATTATAAGATGTTTAAGTAAGGCGGAAGTCTTAACACGACATATTGCTCTTAACCAGATTATGATTAGGACTTGCTCCTCTCTAAGTCATTGAATGTCACACATGATCACCTGTCGGGATCCACATGACTAATCTTGCCAAAGTGCAATATGTCTAGACGTATTTACTTATCGAGCTTCACATTTAAGGACGGCAACCTCTCAGTGCCTATTGCCCACACTTGTTTACCTTTTGGAATATAAAATGATGAAAGTTATCTAGCCAAGGTCGTGAAAACTCTTTCTTGCCCGTGTTAGACACGTCCTTACTACTTACCCTTTTAGGTAGTTGGCAACATACACTGGCCAAGTGATGAGTGTAGCTTGGATAACGTGATAAGTATTATGAGTAAAACTTCTAGTCAAAGACTTACTACAAACCTAAAATACTAGCAACACACAGACGGATGGAAAGTAAAGAAATGATAGATTGAAAAGGTCATAAACATGTAACATATCAATGAATGTAGACATGACGCCATTGTACAGTATAAACAGTATATATTACACAAAGAATACAAAAATGGAAAGAAAGGAGAGTGGTAAACAGCACAAGTTAGGCAAAAAATGAAAGATGAATTTTTCCCTACTCAGACTCTAAGCTTTCACTTTTCAATTTGGTTGGAGGAGAAGAAGGTATGTTTTTTGTAAAAGTGGAAAGGCAATTCATTTCTACCTTTCTCTAGGATTTGACCCCTTCAGGCCATTTGGCTAGTCCATTCAGACGTTTGGCCCCTCTTTCTTTAGTGGTGTAGACGGAGGATTTCAATAGACACTTTTGGATGGGAAATTATTCTTCTAGTTTCGTGTACTAAAAGTAATCTCTAACAAGTCATGTCACTCCAACTACTACTTTTGTCTTCTAGCGAACTGTTTTTGGCCTCTTTATATGACCTTGTCATCGAGTCTTTTCGTGAGTTCCCTTGCAATTCGTTGGCTTCTTCTTTTTGTTTCAAAAATCTATGTTAAAGTATTGAAAACACGATGGAACAAGCATGAGACCATATGCAAGGTATATTTTTAAATACTTATGCATCTTTAACATAAAATGCGCATTTTGATACACTTTTCCGACATTTTGACGTTATTATTCTATAAAAGAGCCTATGATAACTTGTATTTCTACAAGTTATCAACGTTGAGAGATCATTTCCCGACACATTTTTCTTGACCTCGATCCCTACAGGCTTTTATGTGTCGAGAGATCCTTTTTCTATGCATTTTTGTATATCTTCTGATGCATTTGTGCATTAGGATATTACCCTTTTCTTATAGCGTGACACTCCCAAACATGCTCAAGTCTATGTTTCCTTAATTGTTTTCTTTAGGAAATAAATGATGTCACACATTTGGTACCATTTTAATAATAGCAAACTATTTTTTTCCTACCCAGGGCCAATTTCCTCTATAAAGATATTCACATAAAGTCATATGTTATTTACCATTTCTCACTTATCTTTGTCCTTTCCTATTACCAATCTTGAACATAAATGTAAATAAGATCTACCCAACAAAATTGTCCCATATATGTGTCCAAGATAGTAATACTAGATTTCATTAATTATATTAAATACTTTTTAAAAAGAAATAGTAAAAAATGACAAATTTACTAAAATTTAAAATTTTCAAATTTTATCAACAATAAACATTGATAGTCATTGATATACTTCTATCAGTGACACAGATAACCAGTGATAGAAGTGTATCAGTTTCTATCATTGATAGAATTTAAAAAAAATTATAACTTGTAAATATTTTAATTTATTTTACTATTTTTATGGTTGATTAATCTATCTTAATTAAGATTTACTATAATCATCTGCACAACTATATGTATCTTGATCCATATTTAAGTAAGAAATTAAAGTCAATTGAATGACATCATAATTGACAGTGAACTAAGGTGATGGATCACCAAACTAATTGAACTGCAAATCAAACTTAAGAGGCAAGTGAGAGAATAACAAAAAGCTTATCCAATAAATTATTCCTCTAGGTTTCACATCAAATATATGCCAGTTTTAATTTGCCGACATATTTACTATATGTTAATTTTATATTTCACACAAACTTAAGAGTATTTTAATTAGATCTTGTAAATAGCTTTAGAACAATAGTGTGTAGTTTTGATGAACATATTTTAGCTCCACAAAAGCCAATGACAAAATATGTCATGAAATACATTATGGTACTAGTTTATTACAAATGAAAATAACAAGCAATTTTGTTAGTGTATATATATAGCATGTGTCACTTCAAAATTACATATTCATTTGGATGTATTATTGTTGTATTTGTAATGTTCTATTTTAGTGTACGAAAACTCAGCAATAAGGATTATGTATTAAAGACCAAAAGATTGTAATAAGCTTAACTAAACTAGTATCTTTAATATATGTTGATTATTTATTTATCAATATTTTAATATTTTTTTATATTTCTAAATTTTTGATGATATAATAAAATATATAGAATCATCTCCTTCTATCGATATTAAATTCATTAAAAATTTAAAATATCGATAAAAATATTCAAAATGTTAATCGAAATTTAATAATATTGTTTGTTGGCCTCAATTAATATTTTGCTCTAAATGTCACATCCTAGCTTCTTTTCAAAAAATAAAGTGTCACATCGTGAGTTGATTGAAATTCATCATTAAAAAATGTTATCTGATGGATAAACATTATTCTAACGTCATAATAGGCATTGTATATGTCATAGATGACAATCTTTTCTTTTACTTCTCTCTTTTTTTATTTTTAAATTTCTTTCTTCTCTTCAAAAGTTTACTTAGCTACCGAAATTGGCGTTATTACGACGGCAATTCCTTCCTTCTTTATTCCTAATCACATGGATGGTTGGTTTATTAAATTGGCTAAATTATAGAAAAGAGAATGGCATTAACCTAAAGTCATTTAATAAACTTATTTTAAATTAAAAGGGTATTTAGAAACTTTTAATAGTTAGGAAATATTTTAAAAGAAAATTTTAACAATTTCTACCAAAGCTAACAATAATGATATTTTTAATCATTTCTTTCATTTTTAAAAATTTAGAAATATTTTTCACGCAGACTATAAAATTTAAAAATATTTTTATAATTTATCCTATTGAATTTACTTTCAATCTATTACTGATGGATGCTTTTATTCCTCCATAATTTTTAGTATAAAATTAAAACAAATGATTTAAATTTTTATATATCTACTTCTGCAATGTTATTATCGAGATTTAATGTATCAATGTCGAAGAAAATATTGAAATCTTGATTTTACGAAATTTTCAATACATAAATTGAAAAATTAAAAACTAATTTAGTAAATAAACATTTTATTATTTTCAAATAATTAAATATATTTATTATTTATGTTATATTTATATGAATGATATTTTGATGTTTATTTTCAATGTTTGTTTATTTTTTTATTATATAATAAAAATATCAAATTCATCTTCATAGAAAACTACAAAAATATAGAAATACAAAATTAATAAAATTTAATGCTATAGTTAATACCAACACAATACATAGTTAATTTGAAACCATCAAGTATCTCATCCATATTCTTCATCATTCTGACAGTATCGATCTCATCTCTGTTGATCCCAATATCCAAAGCGGTTATGCTATATGTATACATTAAAAACTAAAACTCATCCCAAAATTTATTGAACTTAAAAGAAGAAGAAAAATAGTTCTAATAGTTCTAATGCTGTTTTTCTAAAAAAAAAAAAAAAAAAAAAAAAAATCTACCAATTTCAAATTTTATTCTCATATATATTAGAATTTTAAATTTTATATGTGATAAGCACAAATATTAATAGACAACGTATTAATAAAATATAAAATTTTGTTATATTTTATAAATAATTTAATTTTATTATATTTTATAAATATTTTAATTTATTTAAAAATGTTGTTAATAATAACTAAATGGAATTGACAATTCAGGAAGAGAAGCAAAATGGAGGATATTGTCAACATCGAAATAGGCGTATGGTTCAAGAGTGCTCTCATGTATCCCATAATTTTATTACATAGTAATTGATACTCTCTTTTTTATTGAAATGAATGTATGCATTCACTTTTGCACGCCACATTTTTATTTGGGCATTTTTCTCCACACAAATAATTATTACATCTTTATCAATTATATTATTATTTTTATTTCTAAATAGTGTTTTAACATATAAAAATTTGAAAAAACAATTATATAATGTTCAATAATTAAACATCTTAACACAACATTCATGAATTTTCCCTCTTTCCCTAATCCCCTTGGCCTGCCCACTTCCAATCAATTGTTTTGTCCTCAATATATGTCTCTTGTTATCATCTTCTTTTACAGATGTCAACAATATTATTCTTTTTTTTCTTAATAAGTAATTTATATTTTCAAAAAACACAAGGCTTTACTTTTATCTTACAAAATCTACTTATATTAAAAATTTTAACCACAAGTAATTTCGTGTTAGGTTGAATTAGGATTCAAAATTCTTGTTGACCACCCTCGTGCATCTCCTGCTATCCAACAGCATCATCCTTTTTTGTCTTCAAGACTTCTAAGAGTAAAAGTTATTCCCATAAACTAATATGGGTTCTTTCAGCTGCGCACTTTACACTCTCACTTCACATGTTTTCTAACAAAATTCTCAAAAGATTATCCAACATAAAATCACTCTAAGCTAGCATGTTTAACTATGGGATTCCTATGATTGAGCTACCAAATAAAAAATAAAAAATACACATTGTTGGTATAGATAGTAACTTTTAATTCTTTAAAGTTTTTTTCAATTATACTTTCATATATTCAAAATCCTTTTTTATTCAGATAATGTGATTTCAATTCATTTATGTTTTTCTCTTAAATTTATCTTAAATATTTTATTATTTTTAAAACTAAAAAAAGGTATAATTTGACGACTATATTGATATATTTGATAAACGGTTGTTAAGGTAAAAAAGTTTAAAAGTCACATTTTAATATGATTAAGGGAAAAGGAATAAATTAATAAAGATTAAAGATTAAATAAACTTAGATTCTAAACCTAGTAACCATCATGAAATTCTTTTGCTTTTGGATAATAATATTTTTAGTCTAGATATAGGTATATAAGAAAATATGGTAGATATAATCGAGTAAATTAAGAAAAGTAGAGATAAATTATTGTATAAAAATAATTTAATTGGACAAAATATGTGGCAAAAAGAAAAAAAAAAAAAGAAGAGATGACCCTCTTAACTTTGAAACGTATAGATAGTAAATATATTATTGTTGAGATGTTGAGAATGTCACGTTGAAAATACAAGAAAACTGATATTTCTTATAAGATAGATGAGTGACTTCTCACATTGTTAACTGGCAGGTTTGAGATGTAATTCCATATCAAATATGGTATAAAAATCTATCAAGTCCAAATGAATATTCGGTCCAAGATTGGTGAACGCAAAAAATGATATTTTGAGGAGGTGTATTAAGATTTCATTCTATTGTTTGATTTATCCCATTTATTTTTGAAATTATTTAAAATTTACTTTTCAAATTTATATTTTTTAAAATAGAAAATGACATTTTTTTTAGGGAAATAGAAACTGAAAATTATTTTGTTGTATTTGAAGCTCTATATATTTAATACAAAAGTATAACATAAAGAGCAACAACTAAATAAAAAAAGGATCACTTTGTTTACAAAAGATGTATTTTTCTCTTAAAAATATTAATAATGTAGCTATAAATTATAGAATAAAATATGAAATTAGAACATAAATAAAAATAATGTCACCAAATAGACTTTTTTTAAAATGAAATATATAAATTATTAGATATATAAAGACTACTCTTTAATGTTGATAATTACATACATAATCAAATTGATGTGATGATAATTTGACAAATTAATTATTTGATGCAATATATGGATAAATCGACAAATTAATTGAGATATATTATCAATAACTTCTTTTCAAACTTTTTCAAATTCAACAACAAAAAAAAAAGATCAAGCATAGGGTGAAAATAATAATAAGCTGCAAAACTTCTTTTTTCAAATAATGTCAAATGAATGATAAATACTAAAATATTAAAATTTTAAAATGAATCGAGAATTACTAAATCATGGTACATATATATATATAAAGTAATGAGTACAAATTTTAGTTTTAGCTTACCTTTTCCTTTTTTAAATCTTTCATAAGTGATGTTTTTTAGTTTTGGAAAAAAAAAAAAAAAAAACCTTATGGCCTGCAAGAGATAGACTACTGATCAATATTATATATAACGAATCAATTAAAATATTATTACTTCTGATTTGGTATTTGAGATATGATCGAGATATATTAAATTTTTGTTGACATGCTAGACATTTTGGTTGATATTTCTAAATATTAATAGATTTTCAACATTAAAAAATGTATAAATAGTAATTTATATTATTCACAAAATACTAAAATAAGCAACCAAATGTCATTAATACTCTTATATTCTATAGGAGATTCCGGCCTATAAAAATACTCTTTATGGAACTTTAGCCACAACTTTTCATGACCAAGAAACAACTAACTTTCGGTTGGTGAGTCGAGAATTCCAACTTATCAATTTATCAAATATTGGAAGCTCATATAGTCCATGGTAGATTAATTGTGTTTTAGAAGGAACAATGAACATCATTTTATAATGGAAAAATTCATTTATAAAAAAAGATTAATTTTATTCTAGATGAAGGTAGTTCCTATGAAGCAGACACATTAAAAATAATTTAAAAAGTTTAGAATATTTATTTATTTATCTCAATGTATATTTTAGTTATTTATATAATCTCTTTTAAAAAGTTTGATCTTTATTAATATTTAACCTATAAAAATATTGGTAAAATGGATGTTTGTAACATCTTAATTGAGACTGACGGACACTCTAATAAATAATTTGAAAAACAAAAAACGAAAAATGAAAAATGAAAGGAGAGCAACAGTGGGTGTGATTGCATAAATATTCTCCGTGATTTAAAAATTATAGGTTTCTAAAACAAAATGATAGGAGAGATGGAGAAATAGGTGAATTGAAAAAAGAAAAGAAAAGAAAATGTAATGTTGTAATAGAAAAGAAAAAAGACAAGAAATAAAGAAGAGATTTGGGTTTAAATTAGTAAACTGGGAATTAGTAGGCAAGTAGAGATGGGGATTTAATTTCCATCGTGCATAACACTCGAGCGTCAACGCTCTCATTGGTGAAGGGAATGGGTCCCACGTTCTGTTTAAATAATTAAAATGTTCGACCTTTCTTTCACGCTAATTGGGAGTTCGGTACCAATTATCATCATACGTTCCGCCGATTCTAACCTCCGACTTAATTTTAGAATTACCTATTTCTTCCAATTATTGAATTAACCAAATCTCACCAATTTCATTATCTTTTCCAAAATTAAAAATTATGTACCATTTTGGTTTTGCAAACCCACATCACTAATTCTATCTTTCTTTTTTTTTTTTTTTTAATTTATCTATCTTGGATTGGTTTAGTGACAGTGAAAACATAACATGAGGATTAAAATATTGTAGATTCAATTCATGGTTGTCACTTATCTATGATTTAATATTATATGAATTTTCTTGACGTTCATATGTTATAAGGTCAGATGGATTATCTTGTGACATTAATTAGTTGAAGTGTGCTTATCTAAGACATCTGTAGAGAAAAATATTGATTCTTGAATTATCTTTTTAAAAAATGATAGATTATTTATTTACAACGTAACCTTTTAGTTATGAACAAGTTAGGTAGAAAATGAGGGTTCAAAAAGATAAAGTAAAATGAATTTCTTTTAAGTTTGACCGTAATTTAAATTATTTATTCACAACTTTTTTTTTTAAAAAAAAATCTTTCATTCTGATCATTTATTAATAATTATAAAATTCTTATAGGCTTAGTGCTTTTTAGTTGACGATGAGATTGAATCTTCGACTTTAGAAAGAAAGAATATATGTCAATCATCGTCGAACTAAACTTTAGTACGAACTAAACTAATAGAATAGCTAACGTAGTAAGTAATTTAACTCTGAATTAAATTTACTTTAGTACGAACTAAACTAATAGAGTAGCTAAGGTAGTAAGTAAATTAACTCTGAATTAAATTTACAATTTTACATATTAAGCCGACCATAAAGGCCATGCTTGTAACCTTACCCAAATTAGGCAGGTGACTAGTTGACTATAAAACTTTCACTATCATATACAAATTTTTCATCCTTTTAGAATTTGACATCTCGAAAATTATATGAAGTGAGACATCGAATATTAATGAAGACAAGTGATATCGAATATCAACACTATCCAAGTATATGTATCTTATTTACCGAACTATGCTCCTCGTATGCCAAATTTTCAATCCAAGTAATTTGTGAGCATTGACAAAGGAACCAAACACAATCCTTTTTTCTTCAAGTCTGTGTATTCAGAAGCCTTCCTTTTAAAACTTATCTCCAATCTTCTTTCATGATCTCTATATTTCTCTCCATTTCCCTGCCCCATA
>JBBPDI010000004.1:8079421-8110505 GCA_037974545.1 Cucumis variabilis
ATAGATATATTTGTGTCCATTTGATAAAACCATGATCAGTAAGTTAATCCTTCACAGGTTGTTCATAACCTCGGATGGGTCAAAATATCATTTTACCCCTGAGACTACATCTTGCTCCTTAAGTCCCACTAATCCACTATTGAATAATTAGTTTAAGGTCCAACCTATAAACTTAATCCCTCTCAGGACAATGAGAGGACGGGGCTCCTTGTTCAAGACTTGGATTCAGTGCTTAAGAGAACAACCTATCTACTAAGCCTAAAGCGGGTAGGAGTGAATTCCATCTTGCATCCTATGTTCCCAGCTATCCATTCAATCTTATCCTTGAAATGAGAGGCTTATTGGGCCAAGCTGATGAGTTGCCCTCACCTATGTAGATCTAAGGATAATCTTGTGCGAACAGGAGTTCATAGTTAGCTCAGGATTAATATTAAGTTACCTAGGTTATCAATAATCGAGATTGTCAATTTTAAATAATAAACGGTGTTAAAACGTAAAAGTGACTATTTCATGGTGTAGTCTTATGTAAACACTTTACATAGGATGCCCCCATTTTTATGTCTCTACATGAACAATTCACGATCACCTCGTTTGTACTAACTACAAAGTGGGCCACATCCATAGTTTGTCTGAACAAGGCGCCCAACCTTTATTCATATTCTATAGACTATTTAGGCTATATACTTGAACTTGATCCACGTTTATGTCTTCACATTAAGTTCAATTTTACTAAAAAATAGCCTTGGGACTTAGTTTATTGGATTTAAGATTATAATATTCAATTTCTCAATAAAGACTTTATTGATCAGAATATGATTACAAACTACGAGTTTTAGGACAAAAAAATTCCAACAACCTTTGTATTCTCTAATATTGACATGAGATCAACGTATCATTAGTTGAAAATTAAAGAGTCAAATATCCCTCAAATCATTTTTCGAACAAGATATGAGCATTTTGAATCCTTGATGATGCCCTTTGGTTGACTAATACCCCTGTCGCCTTTATAGACCTCATGAATCGAGTGTTTCATCCTTACTTATACCAGTTTGTTATTATGTTCATAGATGATATACTGTTTGGTTATGGGAGTAAAGAGAAACATGTTGAACATCTTAGAATAGTATTGCAGATACTACGAGATCGAGAATTTTATGCTAAATTAAGTAAATGCAAATTCTGGTTGGATCGAGTAGTATTTCTAGGTCATGTGGTTTCAGCAGAAGTCATTCGTGTTGATCCTAAGAAAAATGAAGCAGTAGATAAGTGAGAATGCCCCACTTCCGTTACTGAGATCCAAAGTTTTCTTTGTTTAGCAAAGTATTATCATCGTTTTGTGGAAGGTTTTTCGAAATTGGCCTTTCTGGTTGACCAATTTGACCAGGAAGAGTGTAAAATTTGAATGGACAGATGCTTGTGAACGAAGTTTTCAGGAGTTGAAGAAAAGACTTGTAACAACTCCAATATTAACACTTTCGACTTCTGGTGTCAAATTCGAGATCTACTGTAATACTTCTCATCAAGGTTTGAGTTATGTCTTGATGCAAAAAGGAAAGGTGGTGGCTTATGCTTTTAGGCATTTAAAGAAGCATGAATATAATTACACTACCCCTGAATGAGAACTAGCAGTAGTGGTCCTCACATTAAAGATCTGGCGACATTACCCTTTTGGTGAGAAATGTCATATTTTCACTGATCATAAAAGTTTGAAGTATATATTTGATCAAAAGGAATTAAATCTAAGACATATAAGGTGGTAAGGCTAATGTGGTGGCAAATGCCTTAAGCAGGAAGTCTAGTCATTCTAACATCGCTCTAAATTCGGTTGGTTCTTCGTATTGAGAGAATTGAAGATGGGTGAGGATATTACATCAATAGGCAAGTTAGAAAGTTTAATTGCACAATTCTAATTGCAACCTACTTTGATAGACCGTATTATTCAAGTTCAACTAGAAGATTCAACATTAACGAAGTTAGTAGAAGAGGTAGAACTGAACCAATGAACGAATTATAACTGAAAGGGTGATGGTGCCTTTATCACACCCCGATCTAGGTCTTCCTCTCTAACCTAAATTGTGGCATGATAAAACACTTTTTAAAACAATCTTTTCGAACTTACTTCTATAGCATTCATATTGAGAAATTCTATGAAAATTTTGGCAGCATCTCCTATGAATTTGGGGTAGCCAAACCTGAAAAGGGAAATAATTTTCACTTCTATGCATAAGTACCAACATCAGATTCAACAACACTTCAAGTGTGTCTCACCACACACTCATCCAGACTATTCCAGAGTTCTAAACATAATTTAAACCAACTAGATATTTAGTTTAAAAGAATTACAACCCACTATTAAAACTCTCAAGACACATATCCATAACATGACCCACGTTACTTTTAACTACCCCATTAAATAAAACTTACATAAATACATACAAAAAAATTGATCATCTACAACCCATGGCGGGGTTGGCTTGGTCTTGGACCGCGACCTTGGAGGGGGGGGAAGAAAACATTGAAAACGTGAGCCAGATCTCAGTAAGTGACATTTTTTTAATATGAAAACTCGTAAAATATGCTAAACAATAGGTGTAATTATGCATCGATATAAAATGTTAAATAGAAACGTTATCATCACATAATCCCAATTCAACAAACAAACTTGTAGCCAATCCAACCATGGCAAAGTGCCTATATATACGGTGAAGAATAGCTTACACATGATCAAAGAATCATGGAGCCACAACTAACTCACACATACTTAGTACCTGCCACGATAGTAACCTCATCTAATCCGACCATGATAGCATACTAAATACACAACCCATAATAGCTCACATGTGATCCATATTCACAAGGAAATACGCGGTCAAACGGAGCTCATGCATATATAGCAACTACCATAGTAACAAAATCCATCCGCTCCTATGTGCACATAGAGCCACCCACCATAGGTTAAACTAGGCCCGAAGCCATATCTCAATCCTTCATCCATATACGCACCTAGCCTTAGGTTCTTAGATCTTTGATCACGGCCTCTTCCAGTCCTGGAAATCCCTCACAACAATAGGTAGTGCTACAAAAATACATATACGTAGCCGTATGGAAATCACAAACATTCATAGAATTACATATTTCATGTTTAAAAGCCAAATATGGTCAGAAACACATTTTATAAAATCATTTTCAATCCTTAGCGATCAATACATGTTTTAAGAATAATCTTTCATTCAAAACATCCACATTAAACAACATATTGAGTATTCTTTAATCTAGTTACCATATAAATTATAATAAATAAATTCAGATTCAACCATGCTTGAGAATATAAGAGTTCATGGAAACCGAAAATCATATTTTAAAAAATTTATAGTGCATAGTTTATAAACTTTTCACAATCATACTCGAAGTTTTCAGAATCATGGCATAATAACAAATATTAATTTATAATAAAGATACATGAAAATAAACCACTTATGATTATAACTCGATCCCCCGAGGGTTACACTTTAATTCCCATTTCAATTTGGCCTACATGGTGCCAAAACGCCTAGTTTCAAGCTTTTAAACTGTTGAACAGCGAATAAAATCTCCAAAAACTCAAAATCTCAACTTCTAGATTCTACGAGGCTATCAATAGCCCGCATGAAGCTGAGCAACAACCAACATGGTGCTAGACGGTTTGGCTGCAGTGGTTTGGTGTGTGGCTGAACGAATCTGGCAACTGGAGTTTAAAACCAGGTATCAGGATTGGCACACGACAAACAACCAATAACGGTTGGACTTGACGGCTGATGCAAGACAAGTGGAGGTGGCTTGACGATCAGTGGCAGAAAGAGGCATCGACATCGATGTCGGTGCGAAGGAGAGGAGGTTTCAACATGAGAATCTTCGAGAGGGGCGGGGGAATTTCGTGAGTCCTCTCCCTTTTTCTCACTTCTTTTTTTGTTTTTTTGTTTTTATTCTTTTTTTATTTAAATAAAAAGAAAGAAGAAGGAAGATAATAATGATAAAAGAATGACCATAATGCCTCTCCTTGAACTTAAACTTACTTTGGATATTTTCTTAGTTTCCATCACTAATCAATTTTTTTCTAAGCATTACCAAAACAAAATGATTCTAAACTTTTCTCATCAAAATGATTCAACACATAAAGAATTTAAAAGTGGATTTAAACTGAGTTTTCACAGCTTCAAAAATATTAGTAAGTAAAAGAACAATGGAATGAGAGCTTACAAGTTACTACCTCCATTTTAAGTGATTAAATGAAAGGTTGTGGGTATCGAGTTTTCATTGCGTTTTCGCTCACCTATGTTTCTTCTTTCGGAGTATGGCTCCTCTCGAGAGCTTTTACTAACAGAATGACCTTGTTTCTTAGTTCTTATTCTGTCTAGTTATGACTTTGTTCTGGTTCCCCCTCATAAGTTACACTCTTCTTCAAATGCACATGCTGGTCTTGGAATATGTGAGAAATTTGAGTTGACTTACCATTGACACATTGAACACCTCATGAATCCCAAAAGTTCCTTAAGCAACAATAAAGGATGGGATGATCCAATACATTCCAATATCTCACAAGATCCAAGATCCAAGATCCTTTTCTACCAAGCACAAATTTCGAAAGAAGGTTTAGGATAGAAAAGACTAACAACAATTTAAAATCTATCTACAAAACTCCTTTGGTATTATTCTCTAATAACCATTATTCTCTAATGGGGCCTTGTATCAACTCTTGGCCAAGTCACTTCCTCACCCTTACCTCAACCCTTAAAAAAAAATAATTCCAAAAAAATTCAAAGGAAGCCATTTCAACGATGGAATTGTAACTATTGTTACAATCAAATTCCTAGATGGTGATCAATGGTGCAATTAAAAACCTTGACCAATTCTAACCTTACCCTCTATGAAAAATTTAACTCATTGACCAAAGATATATTGTAAATTCTGAATAACTATCAAGATATGACACTTTTTTCCATATAAATGGTGTCGCCACATTTTATTGCTAACACTAATGTGGCTATTCCCACATCATGAGTTCCAATAGTTACACCCATGCTTCTTCAACTATTTGAAAGCATAAACTATCACTTTACCTTTGTACATTAGAGCACAACCTAAACTTAAAAGCAGCACAGTAAGTTTCAAACACAACATCAGATATCAGAAGTGTAAAACTAGACATGGAAATGAGTTGTCCCTTCACTTCCTGAAAACTTTGTTCACAATCTTCATCCACATAAATTTTGATTTCTTCTTGGTCAACTGGGTAAACAAAGAGCTAACTTTGAAAACCCTTCTATAAAATGTTGGTAGTATCCCATTTAACCAAATGCACTGTAACTAACATTCTCAAGACTAGTGTATCCAAGGAGAAACACTAGGCTATAAAGAACCCTTACCCACCAGTTTCTAGAGTGAGCCTTTAAGTTCCTCAGCTTTGTAGGAGTTATTTTGTATGGTGCGGAGGGAATGGTGCTACACCAATACTACATCCATAAGAAATCGATCTCTTTATAGATAGTAATCCTTGTATTTCACCTGGAAATACATTTTGAATACCCTTGTACCATAGGAATGTTCTCAAGTTTTAGCTCTTGACTTAAGTATTTATTAAATAAGTCAGGTAGGTAATACAATCTTTTTTTTTTAACTACCTCGCTCTTACCACGAAATTAACATACGTTAGAAATTTTGTCCATTGCCTTTGAACTCAGTTCAACGTCACCTTATTACTTAAACACTTGCCCCTTTATGATATAAACCTATAGTGGTGTGATACGTTGACAAGAAATCTACTTCAATAAACTCATTAAAATCCACAATTAAACCAACCATTAGATCTTCCATATAATAAGCTTGAAAGATTAGCTATTCGAGCACCCCTTCAGTTTAATTTCTTAGCCTCCTTCTCAAACAAGTTGTTCGAAACTTGTATAGTAGTATTTATAAGTTTAACAACATCATCCAATTAGTGCTAACGGTAATAGCATATGAATCTCCTTTCTTAAACTATCCTTAAATCTTGTGCATTTTACTACCTCGTCTTAGGGCACTAAGATGCCTACTTGGACAATCAGTTATAATATTTTTCATATTCTACCTCAAACATTACTTCACATTCAAGCTTCAGAAATTCATTATGTTTCACATCTTGGGATGACCTCAAATAAAGTTATCATGAATAACTCTTCGGTGTTCTTTCCAACAAACTAGTCTACCACTAAGGTGTAAATTAGTACAACACTATCAATCCTTTGCTCTTTTCTACAACAAGAGAATGGCAAGTCCCACTTGCCTATCTTATACTAAATTTTGTCGTTCCTAGAGCCTTTAAAAGATCAATTCCTATGTTTTTCTTAGGATTTTCTCACATGATACCCATACCCACAACAATATCTTGAGACAAACGAGACATCATCAATTCACCAAAATCCTTTTTCGTATGAGGGTAGCTACTCTCACTTAAACTTCTTCAACTCCATGTGTAAACTATGAGGAATGTCAAGGGTTTCCTTAATAGGTTGACTAGGTCGTAAGCCACAGGAAGGTATTTTTCAATGGAGCTTACTCATGCAATTCTAACTCTTGCCAGTTTCTAATGCATAAGCTATTGATTTCCTAAACTCATGCTCATAACCCTTAGGTTTCCCAAAATCATGCTTTGATACCAAATTTGTCACACCCTGATCTAGGTTTTACTCTCTAACCTAAATCATCGCATGATAAAACACTTTTTAAAATGATCTTTTCCAACTTACTTCTATAGCATTCATATTAAGAATTTTGGCAGCATCTTCCCTGAAATTTTGGGTAGCCAAACCTGAAAAAGGAAAATAATGTTCACTTCTATGTGTAAGTACCAATTTCATATTTAACAACACATAAAGTGTGTCTCACCATACACTAATCCAGACTATTCCAGAGTTCAAACATAATTTAAAGCCGACTAGATATTTAGTTATAAAAGAATTACAACCAACTATTAAAACTTTCAAGACACATATCCATAGCATAACCCTCGTTAGTTTTAGCCATCACAATATACAAAACTTACGAAAATACATAAAAAGAGAATGATAATCTACAATCCATGATGGGGAGCTTAACAATAGCTTCATCCTTAATTGCTACCTAGGGGGGGGGGAGAAAACATTGAAAACTTGAGCGATCTCATTGAGTGGCATTTTTTTATATGAAAACTCGTAAAATATGCTCTACAATAGGTGTAATTATGCATCGATATAAAATGTTAAATAGGAACATTATCATCACGTAATTTCAAATCAACCAACAAACCTGTAGCCAATCCAACCATGGCAAGGTGCCTAAATATATGACCAAGAATACCTCACACATGATCACAGAATCATGTAGCCACAACTAGCTCACACATACTTAGTACCTGCCATGATAATCTTCATCCAATTCGACCATGATAGCATACTAAATACACGACTTGAAATAACTCACATGTGATCTATAGTCACAAGGAAACACCGAACAGAGCTCACGCATACTTAGCACCTACTATAGTAACAACATCCATCGAATCCAACCATGATAGCATGATCCATATCCATAAGGAAACACACGGTCAAATGGAGCTCACACATACTTAGCACCTCCCATACTAACAACATCCATCTGCTCCTATGTGCACATAGAGCCACCCACCATGGGTTAAACTACGTCCCAATCCATATCCCAATCCTCCATCCATATCCTCACCTAGGCTTATGTTATTAGATCTCTGGTTAGGACCTCTTCTATCCCTAGAACCCCCATCACAACGATAGGTGTTGCTATGGAAACACATTCACGTAGCGATAGGGAAATCACCAACATTCATATAAGTATTTCATGTTTAAAAGCCAAACATGGTCAGAAAATCATTTTCAATCCTTAGCGATCAATACATGTTTTAAGAATAACCTTTCATTTAAAACATCCATGTTTAATAACAAATCGAGTATTCTTTAAATCGATTACTATATAAATCATAATTAATAAATTATGGTACAACCATGCTTGAGAATATAAGAATTCATGGAAACCAAAAATCAAATTTAAAAAAATTTCTAGCGCATAGTTTATAAAGTTTTCATAATCATGCTCGAAGTTATCACAATCATGTCATAATAACAAATATTAATTTATAATAAAGATACTTGAAAACAAACCATTCACATAATAACTTGATCCCCCCAGATTATATACTTCCCCATTTCAATATGGCTTACATGGTGCCAAAACACCTAGTTTCAAGCTTTTGAACTGATGAACAACGGATAAAATCACCAAAAACTCCAAATCTCAACTTCCAAATTTTATGAGGCTAGTAATGGCTGGCATGACACAGAGGAGCAACCAACGTGGTGCTTGACGATTGGGCTGTGGGGGTTTGGTGTGTGGTTGATTGAATCTGGCTGCTGGAGTTTAAAAGTAGCTAACAGGGCTGGCACGCAACAAACAACCAATAAATGGTGCCAAAACACCTAGTTTCAAGCTTTCAAACTGCTAAACAACGGATAAAATCACCAAAGACTCCAAATCTCAACTTCCAAATTTCATGAGGCTAGCAATGGCTACCATGACATGGAGCAGCAACCAATGTGGTTCTTGACGGCTGGGCTGCGGGGGTTTGGTGTGTGGCTAAACGAATCTAGCAGCTGGAGTTTAAAAGTAGCTAACAGGGATGGTGTCCGACAAACAGCCATTAACGGTTGGACTTGATGGTTGATGCAGGATAAATGGAGGTGGCTCGACGATTGACAGCAAAAAGAGGCATCAACATCAACGTCGGTGCGAAAGATGAGGTTTCAGCGTGAGAATCTTCGAGAGTGGGGCAGGGGGAATTTTGTGAATCCTCTCTCTTTTGCTCCTTTATTTTTTTTGAAATAAAAAGAAAGAAGAATGAAGATAATAATGATAAAAGAATGACCATAATGCCCCTCCTTCAACTTAAATTTACTGTGGACATTTTCTTAGTTTTCCATCACTTATCAATTTTTTTCTAAGCATGACCAAAACAAAATGATTATAAACTTTTCTCATTAAAATGATTCAACACATAAAGAATTTAAAATTGGATTTAAACTTGTTTTTCACAACTTTAAAAATGTTAATAAGTAAAAGGACAATGGAATGAGGGCTTACAACCTTGATGAAGTATGATTGGTTGTGTGTTCCTAAAGACTAAGACCTAAAAGATTAAATTTTTGAGGAAGCACATAGTTCTGCATATGCAATGCATCATGGTAGTACAAAAATGTATAGAACTTTGAAGAAGCATTACTGGTGGCCAAGTATGAAGCGTGAGATTGTAGAATATGTGGCTAAGTGTTAAATCTGTCAACAAGTTAAACCCAAATGACAGAGACCGTGGGACTCCTAAACCCACTTCCAGTGCCAAAATGGAAATGGGAACATATTACCATGAACTTTTTATTCAGACTTCCCCGCACATCGAGTGGGTATGATGGCATTTGGATGATAGTTGACAGACTTACGAAAACAACAAGATTTTTACCAATCAAGGTCACTTTCACCTTAGATAAGCTGGCCAAATTATATGTTGATAAGATTGTAAATGTGTATGGGGCTCCTGTATCTATTGTATCCAATCGAGATTCCAGGTTTACCTCAAAGTTTTGGTCGAGTTTACAACAATCCTTGGGTACCAAGTTACATTTCAGTACCACATTTCATCCTCACACAGATGGTTAGTCAGAAAGAACCATCCAAACGTTAGAAGATATGCTTCAATTTGTGTTTTACAGTTCAACGATAATTGAGATGCTCACTTGCCATTAATGGAATTTGCATATAATAATAGTTTCCATTCAAGTATTGAAATGACACCTTGTGAGGCTTTATATGGTAGACGTTGTAGAACTCCTGTGTGCTGGGATGAAGTGGGACAAAGGAAGTTAGTGAGGGCCAGAATTAGTACAAACCACTTCAAAAAATATGAAAATTATTAGAGAGAAGTTGAAAACAACCCAAGATCGTCAAAAGAGTTATACAGATAAGCACCGAAAAGGTGTTCTTTGTTTTGGCATAAAAAGGAAGTGGTTTGTGAGATACTAGAACATATTGGACTTGCAACGTATTGTTTGGCGTTGCCTATGGAACTTCCAAGATTCATGATGTATTTTATGTGAATGTTGTGTAAGAACGTTCCCAGTCCCTCTCATATTCTTGAAGCACAATCGGTTTACTTGAAAGAAAATCTATCTTACAAAGAGGAACCCATACAAATTCTTGACAATAAGGAACAAGTAATAAGAAACAAAGTCATACAGTTAGTTAAAGTTCTTTGGAGGAACCATGCGACTGAAGAAGCAATGTAGGAGATTAAGCAAGCAATGGAGGCTCGATACCCACAACTTTTCACTTCATCACCTTGACCAAATTTCAAGGATGAAATTCTAAAAAAGGAGGTTGTAACTTGTAAGCTCTAATTCCATTCTCCTTATTTTATCTATTTATTTAATATCTTCTAAAATGTGAAGAATGAGTTCGATTACATTCTACATTTCCTTAAGGCTAATTTATTTTAATGAAGAGTTTGGAACAAATGTAGTTTGGTTTAAGGTTTGGACATTTTGAGGTGTTGAAAGAAAGGAAATTAAAGACAAAAATAATAACAACAATAATAAAAATAAGTTACTTTGAAATGATGGGGCAATATAGTCTTTTCTATTTTATTATTTTTATTACATTAAATAAAAGAGAAAAGAGAAGGAAGCTAGAGCCCTCTCTTTCCCCTCCTTCTCCACTCACTCAACTCCATTCTTCACATTTGGAGACTTCTCTTCCTATCCACCCATAAGACTAATACGCGACATTTGGATTTTATTTGCACGTTCACCACAACGCTTGTCAATTGTGACGTATGTCCTTTGTGATGTGCATCAATTGCAATGCTCTTAAGCAACGACGTTGCTGCTTCATGACGTTGATGCTGACACTGATAACTCTCTCTGATGCCGCTCCACCCTGACACATTGTCGCACAACCTTCTTATCCTCCATCATGAGATCTAAATCATAGTTATTTTGACTTTTCTCACTCAATCTTGGGGTTGATAATTAGATATTGGAGTTTCAAGTAAGGATATACCTATTTTAGTTGGGTTCCTTGAAGTTTTTTCGAATACCCATTAAGTTTCAGCTTGATTTTCACATTACTTGTTACATTTCTTTGTTAGATTTGGATTCTTGGATGATTTTAGCCACCGTCCAACCATTCGAAAGCTCAAAATTGGGTAATATGTTATGCTCTTTGGAGTCAATCTTGGGTACCCATCTGATCTTAGTGATAGTTTTGAGTAAACCATGAAGGTGGATACTTGATTTTTTAGAAGGTGGTTAGGATATTGCCCATTAAGGTTAAGAGTACTTTGATTAGTTCTTGACAAGTTTTGGAATAATTTTAGCGATTTTCCTTTGAGTTCTCTCATGCCCCTTAAATCTAAGCGTTTAAATTAGATTACTCATAAGACTCGAGTCTTAAAGTTGAATGTTACAGGTCAAGAAGTGTCTTTCTTCTAGCTTTGGAAGTAGTTGGGTGTTGTTTCCTTAGATTTGAAACATAAATGGTTGGAGTGATCTTAGGATGTCTTTACGTTTGACTCGTGGTAATATAATTGGTAAGAATCCCAAGCATCATCGATAGTGGGGATAAAAGGCATATCTACATGAAAGACCCATTGAATTTTAACTAAGTCGGTTACTCATGAGGCGAAGTATCTAGATTTCGATTCCAAGGTTTCATGTGTGAAAATTTTAGTCTAGTCCTAGGCATTTTGAAAATTCAAGAACCTTAGAAACATAAATAGATTTAACGGCCTTATGAAGTATTTTACACCTAGTTGTAGCCTTGTGTCTTCTGAAGATAACTAAGAGGCTTTGACAATTGTTTTAGGCCCAATTATTGTGAGGAAAGCATACAACCTCGGGCAATCGAGTAATTGATTGTGAGTGGATTTTTTTTCAAGTTTTATTTATACTTATATGTGTTATCTTACGATATTGCTTGAAAACTCCCATTGTTTAAACTTGTAATAACTATGTTTTCATTTATACCTAAACGATGCATTTACTCACGATGATTTTAAGAATGTGTATGGTTAGTATTTTTATAAAAATGTTATTCTAAAAGTATGTTGATGACTAAGAACTGCAACTACTTTATGAAAAAGTGTTTTTTTGATAATGTTTGGTTTTTAAGCATAAAATATGTGATTTATGAATGATGGTAATTTACCCATAACCTACACAAATGTGTTTCCATAGTGCCACCTATGGTTGTCAGGTGGTTTTGAGGATGAAAGAGGCTGTTATCGGAGATCCGAGAACCTGAGCCTAGGTGAGGATGTAGATGGAGTAATGTGATACGACTTTGGGCCTACTTTAACCCATGGTGGGTGGCTTTATCTGCACATAGGAATGGCGACAGAGGTGGATAATGTAGTAGGTGCTAAGTACTCGTGAGCTCCATTTGGCTGCATATTTCCTTATAGATATGGAACATGTGGGAGCTATTTCGAGCTGTGTCTTTAGTATGCTATCATGATTGGATTGGATGGAGATGGATATCGTGGTAGGTACTAAGTATGCATGAGCTCTGTTTGGCTGTGTGTTTTCTTGTGGATATGGATCATGTGTGAGCAATTTTGGATCATGTATTTAGTATGCTATCATGGTCGAATTAGATAGAGGTTACTATCATGGTGGGTACTAAATACGCGTGAGCTTGTTGTGGCCACATGATTCTTTGATCATGTGCGAGCTACACTTGGTCATATATTTAGACGCCTTGCCATGATCAGATTGACTACAAATTTGTTGGTTGATTAGGGATTACGTGATGATAACGTTTTTATTTAATATGTTTTTATCGATGCATATTTACACATTTTGTTGAGCATATTTTATGATTTTTTATATCTAATTACTTGTCACTCACTAAGTTTTCAGCTAATGTTTTCAATGTTTTCTTTTCCCCCAAGGTAGCGACCTAAGACATGACATTGTTTGAGCTCGTCGTTCTTGTAGATCTTGACTTTTTTCTGTATGTATATAGTTTAAATTGTTGTAATGCACCATGGGGTGGTTAGCCTTATCAAGAGAGAAGCCATAAACTCATGTTTTAGAAGATCCCCCATTACTTTGTAATCGTTTGTATGTAAGACCTAGTTTATACCTTAAATTCTACTTGAAGTTTTGAAACCATCTAGATGTGTGTGGTGAGACACACTAGTTGTATGCAGTATTTGAACTCTGTTTATAATCTTATAGAAGTGGAAACATCTTATTTTGAGGTCTTGCTACCCTATATTTTTAGGGGAGGTGCTGCCAAAATTTTTATAGATTTCTATTAAAAAATGTATTTTTATAAATCTTACTTTTGAAAAGAATGTTTTAAGAAGTAGATTCACACTATAATATAGTTTAGAGGAAAATTTTAGAGCGGGGTGTGACAATTCAAGTTTGAGAGACACCATTTAAGAGAATACTCGTCTACTTACCCTTAAAGTAGGGAAGGAGTGAATTCCATCTTGTGTAATTATGTTCTCAACCTCCTACTTGGTCTTGTTTTCAAAATGATAAGCATATTGGGTCAGCAATTTGGGCACTCTTACCCGTATAAATCAAAGGAGAATCCCTCGAGAATAAGAGTTCATAATACACTCAGGATTACTACTAAGTTACCTAGGTCATCCTAATGAAACAAAAATAGAACTAGTTAACGAAGTTACATCTAGTGGTTACTATTTCATTGTTCGGTCTTATACAAACTCATTGCATAGGATATCTTCACTCGCATGTCATCTACACAAATGCGTTGGATCATTGCGTTTGTATCAAATACACATTGAGTCATATCCATAGTGTTACGAGGATAAGGTACCCAACCTTATCCTTATACTATAGACCCTTTAAGTTGATCTCAAACATTGATCCTTGTATGTCTCTACATACTGTTCTAGACTCATCAAATAGCTTAGGATGATAGTTTATTGGATTGGTGTTATTAAGAACTAATAATATAAGGAATAACATTTATTGAAATATAATAATAACACATTATTAATAACGATCAATGGATTATATTTACCATTTATGAGTTTTACGACATAAATCCCAATACCCTCATCTTTTGTTGGTATGTTTGTATAGATAGAGAAGCTAAAACGAGAGAATTTTCTTGAGAAAATATTTTTTTGTTTTCTATTGATTGGCGAATGAAGATAAAGAATATATATATATATATATATATATATATGAGAATAATACAAATGTGAATAAATGAGTTGTTGAGGAAATATTTCTCCGATCACTCTTCAACAAATCAAAGATTCTGGATGGCTATAACATGGCTGTGAAGGTTGTGAATTTGTCACTTAGTCACTTAGTTAGATATTGTAAATGGTCTTAGTGTGCTACCAATATAGCCATCTTATCTAATAATCCCCCTCAAACAAGTAGAGAATTCAATTACACTGAGTTTGGATCTTAAACATTAAAAGTGAGAGTGAGTAAGGGGTGTGGTGAGGCAATTCACTAGTTGATTCGAAGATGATATATACCAAACTTCCAGCCTTCCACGAAGAACTTGGTTGTGAATAAAGTGCACATCAATTTCAATACACTTCGTTTTGGCATGAAAAAGGAGATTGGTTGCTAAATATCTTGCACTTAAGTTATCACAACACAAAATAGGCTTAGAACTATTAGAAATAGCAATTTCAGAGAGAAACTTTTTGAGCCAAATAGTTTCTAATGTAGCATGAGCTTGGACTCGATATTAAGGTTTTGTGCTTTGAGCCACTACACTTTGTTTCTTAGAGGATAAGGACACAAAATTATGGTCTACAAACACACAATATGCAACTGTAGACTTACGATCACCAATATTAGAGGCCTAAACAGTATCTGAAAAATGTAGTTATAGACAGCTCAGTGATGGGTTAAAATGAGAGACTATGGCTTTTGGAGCCAGTTAAATATCAAAATATACGTTTAACAACTTGCCAATGAAGATTAGTGGATTTTTGCATAAATTGGATAAGATGATTTACTATGTAAGAGATGTTGTATATGGTCTAGTGTTTGTGAAATATTGAAGGGCTCCAAGTGTACTTCAATATATAAATGGGTCAGCTAAAGGTGTGTCATCAGTAATAGACAGGTGCTTGCCTGAAACACTTGAAGATGAAGCTGGTTTTAAATTTGTAAGTTCAAGCTTGTGTAATAAATCATCAACATATTTCCCTTGATTTATGATAAATCCAAACTTAAAGTAGTGAATTTGAAATCCAAGGAAATAGTTCAGTGGACAAAAGTCTTTTAAGAAAAATTTGACATCAAGGGAATTGATTAATCTATCAATGATAGCTAAATTATTTCGAGTTACAACAACATCATCCACATAAACCAAAAACAATATGATAAAGTTGTGTTGTCTTAATATTTACAGAGAAGAGTCAGACTTTGAAATAAGAAACCCAAGTTGAAGTAGTTCATTAGTAACTACAAATAAATTCCAAGCCTGAGGTGTTTGCTTGGAGCCATATATGGCTTTATCCAATTTACATACACGGTTCGAAAAGGTAGAGTTAATATACCCAGAGGGGTTGTGCCATGTAATCATCCTCTGATAATCAACCATCTAGGAAGGTATTATGAAAGTCTAATTGTCGTAATTGCCAGCCTCTCGAAACAACAAGGCCAAGAATAACATGAATAGTTGAAGCTTTAACCACAAAACTAAATGTTTTTTAAATTATCGACACCCAAATTTGGGTGAAACCCCTTGGCCACTAGATGAGCCTTATATCTCTAGACTGAATCATTTAAATTTGTCTTGCTTGAAAAACCCACTTACTGTCGATAACATTCAAATTAGGAGATGGTGGAACTAGATGCCAAGTTAGGTGGATGGTAAGAAAGGGTAGTTGGGTATCAGTTGATTATGTGTGAGATTAATGGGCCAGAAGAATGTTGAAGGAGTTAGGCCAGACATAGGCTTGTAAGTGGGATAAGTGGAGAAGGAATTGTTAGAAGGAAAATCTTCTTCATTAAACCTAACATGGCGAGAAATTATGATTTTACTGGATGGGGTAAGGTATTTGAAACCTTTGTTTAACGGGCTTGGATCAAGTGCTTGTTTGTTTCCGTGTGATGTAAGGGTTGTTCAGAAATGTGTATAGTAAGACTCTAAGTGTGTGACTTAGTAGGCGATTAGAATAGGAGTATGCGATGAAATATGCTCTCTTATATGTGTGTTCATAATTCTGAAATGATAAACATGTAGTACAAATTTTTCTATCGCTTGCCCAAGTATAAGTGAAACAATAGGTTTCCTAGGTAAATCAAGGTCGAACTCAAAGAATTTTTGTCTAACCTTAGTTATAAAATTTACTTCTCATATTGGCGTTATACAATTCTATACCGTATAAAGTAAATGCGTTTATGTATACTAAAACTACTATTTACACAACAGATTCTGTAAAAGGTGGTAAAAAGTCGGGGGGTGAGGGGGGATATGGGTATTGAACTAACCTGTATTCAAAAAGTGTGAAGGAAGTTTTTCGCATTGTAGGCCATTAAGCCATGCGGTAGTCCTTGACATGAAAGGATTGAAGCAATTCTCTTACTATAGGAAATTGGGTATTTCCCGATGCACTGATGCATCGAAAAAATTAACAAAAATGTCAGGAGTGGGTCTCCCGACGTATAATCCAACGTCGGGGAACTACATCGATAGATATGTATTGGGAGAACCATCCCCAACACATCTACAAAGTGCGTCAGGAATTCCTATATATTGACGTTCGATTCGCGATGTCTAGTATGCATCGGGGGTTCCTAATTCTCGATGCATCACCTCGCATCGGGTGAAGTTGCATCGCTAAAAGGAAGCTCGATGCCGTTGAGATGCGTCGGCAGCCAGGCTTATTCCCGATGCATGGGATGCACCGAGAATTCATATTAAATTTTTTTAAAAAATATGTTTTTATTATTAATTATTTATTTATTTTATTTATTCTATTTATTTTATTTATTTTTTCACTATTTGATTTTGATTTAATTTAAATTAAATCTGAACAACAAAAACAGTCGAAATTGAAATTTCATTAGCATTACATCAATATGAGAAAAAGTTCAAACAAGAAAGCAATACAAAGAAGCAAGATAATTAACTACAAACAAATTAAAGTAAGAAAGCAATAAAGCAAGAGAGCAAGAACGCTGCGGATGCCTCACGATCCTCCTCCATGTGCCTAACTCAATTCTTCAATCTTCCTCATCATTTTTTTCATTTGTCTAGACTGCATCTCAGAGAACCTTCTCTGTTCTTCAATCATGCATCTGGTTTCTTGAAGCTCAAGTCGTTGTTGCTCAATGAGGATTGCATTAGCTTCTTCGATCGCTGTAGAATATGAAGAACAGGTGGAAGAACCGCTACCTGCACTGTGGCAGAACTTGGGCATGAGTCCCTAACTGAGACCTTTTGAGTAACCTGAACGCTTACCCAAAACGATCTCACAAATATCATCATCAGAAAGTGGTTGAGAACCCTTTGGGGTAGGCTGGGACTGATGTGCCAACATTTTACTCTACAACAAATAAAATTTTATGTAAGTTATGAGAGAAGGGTTAAGTACATAATTTAGACAAAATCAAGTTCAAACTAACATGCGCATCCGCAACTGCAGGGGAAATGAATTCTCCACTCTGAGCGTGAGTTTCCTTGAATAATTCAAGTCGATCGACTGGGAGACCTCGTTCCTCAGCAAGGTCATGTTGTCGTTGTAATAACGACTTCGACCCACTACTATGAGTGTAAAGCTGCTTCTGCCTAGCGGCCTTATTCGTCCGTGATTGCTCCTGCATGGAAAATATTTGTTAAGAGTACACACTTCCCTTAAAAAATAAAGTAAAATAACATATATCATTTTAATTCGTAAATCTCACCTGAAATGCACGACTCATGTAGTGATCGCGGAGGAGGTGCCAATCTTCCATACGTCCCACCAATATGTTAGATGGGTTGGCACGTGCATGTTTCGGGTTACTGTACCATTTGAAATGTCTGTGACAGTTGCCCCTAAACTATTTAAAAGATGTGAGCATTTGATGCTCAACAAATCTATTAAGTGCTTGATCATTGAAATCAAGAACGAAAAAGCGCTACAAATAAAAAAAATTCACATGTTAGTTTCCTTTATATAATGATCTGTATGTCTCTACAGAAAAACTAATGCACTTTTAAAATTAACTTGCAGATCACCTTTCTTTTAAAACTGGAAATGTATTTCTCACACATACGCTAATGGTGTTGCTGAACCGAACAGTGTATGGAGATATCGGCTTCTCTGCTCCTGGAAAAATGGTAATCGAAAATCTACCATTTCTTTGAACGTACCTCTCTAACTCCAAGTTTCGAGACTGTTGACGCCTCCTGGGAGTCGGAGTAGGCTGAGACACGTTTGCTGAAGTTGTGTTAGAAACAATCGTTACTACAAAAAATTTTTGTAAGTAATTCTCACCTAATATGTCACCCACTGAGGACGTCGTCATCTGTCCCTCGTTCAAATTGTCGCCAAACTGGAGAAATAGAGCATTGGTGTCCTCAAAATTACTATGTTGAAATAGATCAGAAGACATAGCACTTGTACACATATACCTCAAAATTAATGAAACAAATATGAGTACATGAAACTAAATGCACAATATAATGAAATATGTGGATACGTGGTTTAACATCATTCGTCATCATTAGATTCACTTTGATGGGATAATTGATCATCCTCATCGTCTATGAAGTCTTCAGCAATGGTCGAACGAATCGGTCTTTCAACAACTACAGGATCAATGTTAGGTCTACACAGAGTGTCATTCTCAACTATCTTTCCGATGTGGTGTCCTTCGTGAAAGATTTCTACTATATTCACTTGTTCGTTGCCAACATCATTGACTTCTGGCACATCTCAAATTTGTTTATTCTGGACCACTTGAACAACCCTCTAATTTGTAACATTTTTTGGGTCCTCTATGTAAAATACTTGGTTTCCCTGCGTTGCAAGGATGACTGGTTCGTCGGTGAACAAAAAATGGGACGTATTGATTGTTTTGTAACCTAACTCTGCATGTGTCCTATGACTTTTGTTGTTGTTTGTGTCATACCACCTACATTTAAATATCCAGACACGTCGTCCCATGGGATAAGGAACATCTAACACTTCATCGATAAAATCGTAGAAATTATTATTCTCACCACTGATTACTATTAATCCACTATTTTAAGTAGTGCGTTTGAAATCTCACTCTACCATGAAAAATCTTACTCCACCGACAATGCATCCACTATAAGACCAAACACCAGGCGCTGGTTCATCACAAGCAAAAATAAATTAGTGAAAACGTTTTCTCTCTTGCACATTTCTATGACCTGGTTTTTGAACCATTCAGGAAATGCTCGTTGGTGTCTTCTATTAAACTTCTGAGCATTTTGAACTTGTGGACGTATCGATCGCAAGTGTCTCCTAATAACAAAATGTTATATACTTAAGACGTAACACATCAATTCTAAGATAAGGTAAGTGAAAGGGTTACAAATACTTGGAACGTTGGTACCACACATTGGAAACACACTCTTTATTAAGTCTAACATCATGTCAAATGACTTGTTACTCCAACCATTTAAAACCTTTATGTGCATCATCTTAACCAAAAACTTGAGGGAAGAGTATTCGGGACAACTAGGGTATAACTCACTACGAGCTTCATTTAATAAGTCATGAAATATGTTCGATGTTTATTCTTCTATATCTACACCAATCGGAGCTTCTAATTCTCGTTCGTTTTCAATTGGAACTTGTAAATTGTTAAGCATATCAAACATTTCATCTTCCTCATCAAAAGGTTTACTACTAGTTCCTTTATCAAAAGAGTTACTACTGGTTCCTTCATGAAAATGGTTACTACTAGTTCCTTCCTCTAACCTTTCAATATCTCTATGTAAGTTCACTACATCTCCATGATACAACCATTCTGTATAGGAGGGCGATATTCCAATGGTCAATAGATGTCGCTCCACACCCTCTAATGAGTAACAATTTGAGTTCATACATCTCTTACATGGACACCTTATTCGTCTGTAAGCATCAACGTGGAACTTGGTAATCTTTAAAAATTGGGACACACCCTCTCTATACTCAACCAATAACTTATTCCTAAGTTTCATCCAACTCTTATCTATCGTTATACACCTAAAAGGAGAAACTGTTTAATCATTAATCATATATTACTGATCTCTATCAAACCCTAAACTTAATTCGTCCATGAATAGGTTATGAGAAATCATCCGTCTTTTTTAGCTGAATCTAAATTCAAACTACAAAAGGTTACCATAACTGCAGGATATCCAGAACAAACTAACCGAACACTATATCTACAATACATTAACAAATTCATTCATACATTTGTAATGAATACAAGATATCCCTAATTCATAATTCATAAATTACATAATTCATTACATTATCAAACATAAATCATTCTAAATTACATAAATCATTCTAAATTCCATAAATTATTATAAATTCCATAAATTATTATAAATTCCATAAATTATTATAAATTATCTAAATTACACTAAATTACATAAATTACCCTAAATTATTCTAAATTACCTAAATTACCTTAAATTATTCTAAATTACATAAATTACCCTAAATTATTCTAAATTACATAAATTGCCCTAAATTATCCAAAATTACATAAATTACCCTAATTTACCCAAAATTACATACAAACATACAATTACATTATCGAACACATAAATCCTAAATTCTAAACCAAACCATCATTCCAAATTCTAATTTGTAATTCACAATTCCTAATTCAAGGCAACGTATTCTAAATCTTAATTTGTAATGTAAATAATACAAAAACTACATCAAATTATATATACCGATATGCACCGACGACAACAATGACAACGGGGACGTCAACGACGACAAGTGCTTCTCCTTCTCGAATCTTCCTCACGGTCTCCCTCTACCTCTCTCGTTTTCTTTCTCTTTTTGGTGTAGTGTGTTTCACATTCTGTGAAGATGGGTTAAAAAGAATAGGGAATTCCCGACGCACACCAAAAACGTCAAGAATTCAGTGAAAATTCCTGACGTCTCATTAATGGTGTCGAAAATTCCCATCGAATTCCTGACGTCGTAAATTACACGTTGAGAATTCCCAACTGAATCCCCAATGCACCTAACACAACGTCAGAGAAGGCTTACCGTACAATTAATGATCAAACCTTCCTCCGATACAACACTGTGGACATCGGGGATTCCCCACCAAATTCCCAACGTCATTGATATCACGTCGGAAATTTCCCCAAATTCCTGACGTATCTGGCATCACATCGATGAAAGCCTAAACGATACAATTTAATTGTTCACCATTTCACGATGTTGATCCATGTGCATCGGGGAAAAGCCCCTACCCCAACGTGTGCATATATACGTCAAGAATTCACCTGTTCCACTGACGCACGATTTCTCAAAGTGTGTTGCTACATCGGGATAGTCCCAGTTTCTTGTAGTGTCTTTTAATTAAGGTGGACACTCAGTACCTAAACACCACACTTACTCTCCTCTCAGGATGCAAATGATAAAGATAGATTATGTGATAGCTCTCTAGATTTCATTACTTATAAGGATCACATTACCTCTCTTTTATGGTTGACAACCTCTCAGCACCAAGCTAACACACTTATTCTCCTTTCAGAACACAAATGATGGAGGTTTAATCACTAGGATGAAGTTAGTCTCCAAACTTCTTCCTGTGCATGGTTAGCTATGCCCTTTCTACTTACTCTCTCTTGAGTAGTTCGCGACAAATGCTGGCGAAGCGATAAGGTAAAGTTTAGCTAAACGCGATGAACCTCATAAGATAGATCTCTTATCAAGAACTTATCACAAGCCTAAACTACTTACAAAAGTTTAACAGGTGAACAATAGAGAAATGATGGATTGACAGGGTATATATATACAATATATTGAAGAGTGAGACCTTCGGCCATTGTACAATATAAAGAATAATACATTACAATGAAATACAAAATTGGAAAGTAAAGAAGGAGAGTTAAGTCGTAGAATGCATAAGCCTTCCTAGGCTCTTTTACAAGTTAAGGGGAAAAATATAATGGTTTCTCTCTCTAATCTTACTCTAAGCTCTCACTTACAAAGTTTGCCAAAGACATGGGTAAAGAATCTTTTATAGAAGGCAGAAAGGCTATTCCTTTCCTTTTCGCCTGCTTTCTTGAAGCTCGCTTTTGGTCCATTCAGACCAGCCACTGTACATGGTAGGGATGGACTTCTTTTATAGGCTACTTTGGGCGAGAAGCTTCTATTCTTCTGCACATGTCAGCATCAAAAGCAAACTTGTTAATTCATATCAACTCCATTTACCATTATTGTCTGCTAGTGAATTTTCATTGCGTGATGATGTGGTTCTTCGCCTAAGAATCTTAATTTCCAGACGAGGTTCTTATCGCATAGATTTTGCATGTGCCCCTCATGCGATTTACCTATCTTTTTTTTTGCATTATAATCCTGCGATATAACACAAAAAATAGGGTAAAATAGGCATGGAAACTTATGCAATCTATATTCTCTTATGTTTATGAATTTTTTATAGCAGCTAAGCGTTTTAACACATTATTTTGCATTTTGGCTCTATTGTTCTACCTGTAAGGCCATAATAATTTGTTTTCTACAATTTATCACTAAGATAAATACATTTTTTAGAATGAAAAATAATTTTTATTTAATTGGTATGGTTTTAAGCAAGGGAAGCAAGTACAACCAAAAACCTTTAAGTTTGTGCAATTTGGTTTGAGTTTAAAAAGGATTTCAAATGGTGATTTTCCTTTTAATACCTATGTGGGCATTGTGTTTATCAACATGGTTGCAGTTGAAAGTGAATGACACTAAAGTATAGAGGTAAAGATGCTTGAGCCAACAATGTCAATCTAGTTTCTACAACATGACGATGCTTCCTTCCAACACGTTAATTTTGAGCAGATTTATGGGGGCATGAGTATCGAGATATAATTCCTATGTCATTACATAACTTATGAATCTTAATAAACTCACCACCATCATTTGATTGAAATGCTTTGAGTAATTTTGAGAACTGTGTTTTGATATATGTAAGAAAGTGTTTGAAGACTTCAAAAGCTTCACTCTTTTGTTTAAGATGACAAATCCAGTTGTACCTGCTATAGCCATCAACAAACAATATGTAATATCTATAACCATCAGTAGAGGCGATTGGAGCTGGTCTCCATAAGTCACAGTGAACAAGAACAAAGATATTAGTTGCTCAACTTTGAGAGAGATTAAGGTTGTGTTTGGATTGTATTTTCAATTGATTAAACAAAACAATAAGTTGGTTTGGAGAAAAGATCATGTGTTTGGAAACCATCTTAAATAAATTTTAAAAAATGAATTTATAAAATAATGTAGTTTAGGACAAACACCTAAAACCAACTTTTAGAAAAATAATTTTTTTTTGTGTTTAATGATTAACCTCTCTAATTTGTATGAAACAATCTGACCAACACCTTTAACTATCCTCACCAATAAACATTCGACAACTATCTCTATCAACTATCGTCGGCCAACTTTCTTTCACTATTTTTTTCGTGGTTGTTGCCTATTAACTTTTGTTGATCTTTTTTCTATGACCGTTATTGGCTTATCTGTCTCAATTGTTTTATGGTAATCGTTACTGTTCAACTTTTGTCAGCCATTTTTCTATGACCGTTATCAGCCAACTGTGCCCACAATTTTTTTTTTTGTGATTGTCATTGTTTGACTTCGAATGACTATTGTTGTCAACCTCTAATTATCATTTTACCGTAACTATCCCTGACCATCTCAAACCAACATCCTCAATGATCGTTGTTGAACTTCTATCAAAATCTCCACAAAAAGTGTGTGTGTGTGTGTGTGTGTGGAGTTTTCAGAAAAAAAAATTAAAGAAAAATGCATTTTTTAAAAAACATTTTTTCTTTAGTCATTCCAAAAAGACCCTAAGGGGAAGATTATGGACCTTACCAAGTTGACAGGATTCCCAAAAAGTAAGCTCTTCATTGTTTTTAACTGGAAAATTACAATCTTTGATTATGGAATTTATAATTTTTACAGATGGGTGACCTAAATGCCTATGCCATACAGTTTTAGAAGCACCAACATTGATATTTACCTTTCTAGAGAAAACTAATATTGATGAATTGTTATTTATATGTTGAAACTGTCGTTTACTACTATGACTAGGCTTTAACTCACCAACGGACTTCATAGCAGCACCTTCAAGATGATAGAGGCCATCTATAAGTATTCCTTTTAACAAAACTCGACTCGTACCCTTGATCTTTACGAAACAGTAAGCAACATGAAATTCAATAGATACATTATTGTCCTAATAACCTTGATACACTAACCATATTTTTTTTATAATGTTAGGCACATATAAAATACTTTCAAGTTTCAAACTACTCTTTCCATTAGTTAAACTTTCATTACACACACGTGAAATTTGTAGTTTACTTCCATTACTAAAAAAAACATGTTCATTACCTGAATAATCAATGATGTTCGACAGGTTCGAGTAATCAGATGTTACATGATTAGTTACACTACTGTTAACATAAAAGTTTGTGTCAACTACTGTCTCTGGTGTGGAGAATGGGTTAATATTATGAGTTGCAAGGAAATCAGTCGTAGGATTTGAGTTTTCATTTGGATTTCCACTGTGTCTCCTATTTTGATTTAGGTTTCCAGCAAACTCTTTATTAAACTTGTTATAGCAAATAAGAGCTGAATGACCATATTTTTAACATACATGACAAGTGGGTTTGTTTTCTCTTCTTCGACCATGTCCACGGGGACCACTCCTATTGAAATTATTTCCATTACGCTACCAATTTGAGTTTGAACAATTTGCCATCAGAATTATTATTCTGCCGATTGTCACCCCTTCTATTTTGAACCATATTAACAGCACCATTTGAAACAATATTACCTGGATTTTGTTGAGAATTATGAAGTTTTGATTGCATATCTAACCAAGAGATATCGAATTTCCCTTGTATTACTGCAGTGAAAGGATTATATACTTCATCTCGACCCAACACCTGTGAAATTAAAGAACGAAGAGGATTAGGGCTCTCGACTTTATCTATGAAATCTCCTGAATTAACCTATAAAGAGGAACAAGGCTCCCGAGATTATCCACATTAGTTTTCATTATTCTCAAATAATTATTCAACTTTGAATTACCTTTCCGAGTAGTTTGAAAGGTGTGGCAAATAAAGTCTTCTTCTACCCTTGATTGAACTCCAAATAGATCTTGTATAGACTTCCATCTTTTGTTGTATTGAACTCCATTAACTAAAGTGCTACTCCTGGTACCATGGAGTTGTAAATCCATCCAAGAAGAAAGAGGTTAACAGTTACCCATTCTTCAAACTTTACGTTGATAATTTTTGGAGATGCTGAGCTTGAGGAGGAGCTGACTGTTGCTTCAGCATTGACGACAACTTCAGATTCAGGTGTTACAGATTTGTCGATTGTGGATGGAATGACCTTCTAAGGGCATTGTGTTTCACCTGCCAAGTATCCCTTTAGTTTGTAACTTTTCAAGATGCGAATGGCCAAAGTTTGACATAACATGTAGTTTGATCTATGAAGTTTGGTAGGGGTAATTGATTAAACAACTGATTCAATGGAGGGTTGCTAAAATTTAGGGTTATTAATGAAGAGGCGTTGGCCATTTTCTTATCGCTCTGATACCAAGATAGAGAAGCTGAGATGAGAGAATTTTATGGAGAAAATATTTCTCTGTTTTTTATTCATGGATGAATGGAGATAAAGAATATATATATACACAATGAGAAACCCTAAATAAAGGGAATAGAAAAACAAAGATAATTACAATGAAGCAATGAGAATAATAAAGATGTTAATAAATGAGTGGTCAAGGAAATATTCTTGAACCACCCTTCAACAAATCAAAGATTTGGGATGACTATGAAGGGTTGTGAAGGCTGTGAATTTTTTACTGACTTGACAATTGTAAATGATCTGTGTGTGTTGCTGATGTGGCCATCTTCTCTAATATGTATCTGAACTAGACGTTCAGTATCAATTATACCTTTTAGTTCATAATTGCACAAAAGAAAGAAAGTACAAAAGCAAATAATGGGAGAGAAAAATTTATGACCGTGTATAAAATAATTTTAGATTATTTTTTCTCAAAATATTAGAAATGTGTTATCAAATATTAGGGATGTGTTTGGGAGTGATAACTAGAATAGTAATTTTACAAAAAAAAAAACATTGTGGTACAAGTAATTTTGTAAATAAATATTTAAACAATCAAATTTACATTCGGTACTAAACTCTTAAAATGATTTTCATATATTTAGAATTGATTTAGATTTATTATGATTGGTTCAACGTGTGAATCTAGGATTTTTCAATTACTCAAAATTATATTTTGTATTTGAGAAATTATTTTTATAGGCATCTAAATAATTGTTGTAAATATCTATTTTTATTTATTTTATTATGAAATTCTTACATATATGGTTTATATTTTGAGTAAGGTGAATGTTTATAATAGATAGTGAAAGAAAATTTAAAATATATATAGTTGTTTGTTTTATAAACAATTTAATGACAACGTTTGTTCCAATATTTAAAATAAAAAGGCAATTTCACAAATCTAACCAATAATATTTTTAAAAGAAAAAAGAAAAATTGAATTACATAACCATTTTGGATTGATTTCTGGTTAATGAGTTAACAAAAATTACCTATCAATTAATTCTTTTACGATCAATTTAAAATGGTTTTAAAGTTTTTTATAATCAATTTTAGCTCAGGTCGAAATGATTTAATTTTTATAAAAGAAAAAACAATTTTGATACATACTACATTTAAGGAAGCGATATTTGTATAATTTAAGAAATTATTATGTTACATTTTACCGCGAAGTATTGAAAGTGATTATTATAACACTTGAATGATTAAAAAGTGCACAAATTGTTTAAAGAAGATTTTGAACACTAACATGATTATACTTTAGTTATTAAGACATTTATTCCTAATTTTTGTGTCAAATGACCACAGAAATTATTTTAGGTGAAACGTTTAAAAGAATTATTTGTAGGATTAATTTTTAAAAAAATTAGGTTTATTTTATTTATTTTTTTTAATGTGATTTCGTTAAAATGGTAACAAATTTTAGGGATAAATTTTTAAATGGGATATAATTAGCATAAAGTAGGTAATTAGGCTTACTGTATTTAATTAGGCATATTGTATGTTCTTTTTAAAATATAATTGTAAGTACAAGACATTTAGCTGTTCAACAAAAACAAAAACATCGAAGAATTTTCAAATATAAGAAAATAATCAAAACTAATTACATTCTAGAGCAAAACTTCTCAATTTAGACAATAGTCTGAATTTATGTCCTAAAACTCTCAGTTTGCAACTTTAGAATCACATTCTATTCAATAAATTTATTGAGAAGTTATTAGTGAATTGAATGTTATAATCTTGAATTTAATAAATTAAGCTTCCAAGGTTATCTTGAGTATTTCTAAATTTAATTTAGAGACATAAACGTAGATCAAGTTCAAGTATATAACTTAAAAGGTCTATAGTATATGAATTATAAGGTTGGACGTCAAATTTTGAGGACATTATGGATGCGGCTAACTTTGTAATATAATTAGTATAAACAATGTCATCCTGAATCATTCATATAGAGACATGAAAGTGGGGGCATCCTATGTAAAGAGATTACATAAGATGAACCATGAAATAGTCACATTTACGTTATAACACCGTTTACTACATAAAATTGACTATTTCAATTATTAATGACCTAGAAAACTTAATCTTAAACTTGAACTAATTACTATGAACCCCTGTTCATACATGATTATTCTTAAATCTGCATAGTTGAGGGCAACTCATCAACACTTGTCTAATAAGCCTTCCATTTCAAGGATAAGACTGGGTGGATAGCTGGGCACATAGGGTGCAAAATGGAACTCACTCCTGACTGTTTTATGGTCAGTAGATAAATTGTTCCCTAATGCACTGAATCTAGGTCTTGAACAAGGGGCTCCAGCTTCTCATTGGCCTGAGAGGGATTCGGTTTATTGGTTGTACCTTATACCAATTGTTCGTTATTTAGAGGGTCAGTGGGACTTAAGAAACAACATGCAATCTTGAGGGTAAAACAATAATTTTGAGCTAGCTGAGATTACAAACAAGAGCGAAAGATTAACTTACTAATCATGGTTATACCATATGGACACAAATATATCTATAGTGAGGGGCGTGCAACTACAAAAATTTAGTGGGATGACCTATTAGTTAACAAATGTTGATTAGCTCGATCTAAAAGGGTTTAGCCAGTTAATCTTGGATTGTTGAGGCCCATGATCTATAGGTCCATTAGGTTCTCTTGCTAGGTCATATGGAATAAACTTAGAATAGTATGATGGAATGATTCAAATTAGAAAATGAGAGAGAAATCGACAACTATATGTGATATAGGTGTCAGTTATTAGATAGAGCTTTATGTTTAAATGTGATTCTAAATATTAAGAATATGAATACTAATTCATTATTGGAAGCTAAAAAATGATGAACATGATCAAAATTGTAAAAAGTCAAAATGTTGACATTTGACTTTGGAAAATCAAAGATTGACTACCGATATATTCAAATGTGATTTGAATTTCGAGAAAAAAATGCAGATTCATGCTCGAAAGATCAATATTAGTATAGAAAAACAAAATACTCCTTGACTTAAGTTAGTGAGGAAAGTTGGATAATCACACTAATACTTAGTGGGCTACATGGAAGCTCATGTGGATGTCACCTATTCCACTAAGAACAAGTACATTATGAGATGTTGGATTTTTAGTGAGCTATTTACATGCATTTTTCATGTTAATACTTTATAAAAATAAGCCTTTTGAAATTCTTTCAAAGATTGATAATTCTTTTGGTTTCATGGACCGTATAATTTCACTTATTATTTGAAAAGGAAATAGAGATAACTGTGAAATAGAGATAACCTACGTCGTGAAAACGACAAAATATTAAATAATAAACTAAAATATTACAAATCCTTAAAATATGAAGACTTATAACAAAACTAACGGCTTCATACTTTTTTTGGCTTTTATTACCCAAATTATACCCCTTTATATTGGACAATTAATTTCTTATGAATACAATGTATTTGTATAGTTGAAAGAATGAGGCAGAATATCACAGATTCACAAATACAATGTATTTGCAAACAACATTCAGTTTTGAAAAATCTTAACTAAATATGATAATTTCGGGATGGATAAGATTGCACCAACATCCCCTAAATGGTTGTCATTTATACCAAAAATTTGGATTCTTAAGATTTAAATTAATTAATTAACAATTTATTTCTATAATTAATAATAGATATGTTACGATACGTCTTATTGTCTAGACTACAAACTCTTGAAATAATAAAAATCTAGAAGAATAAAATTTATATGAAGAGAACTAAAATCATCAAACTCGTTTTCCACATAAATGAACTTTAAAATCAATTGAAATGAATTTAAACTTTATTAAAGGCTCTAATATCAAATTCTCAATGCTAACTGCAAATAGAATTAGGATCAATGGTCTACAAGAGAAGTAAGCAATCAAAATATTAGGAGCCAAATCTTGTAAGTGATTTACTATATGATAACTTGTAGAAATACAAGTTATTATGGCTTTTTAAGTAGAACAATGGAACTAAAACGCATGATAATATGTCAAAATGCGTAGCTTATATTGTAAATTTATAAATATAAGAGAATATAACTTGCACAAGTTTTCATGTCTTTTTTACCCTGTTTTCCTGTGTTTTATCGTAGGGTTATAGAAAAAAGAATACAATGAATCACAGAGGAGTGCATGCAAAAGCTACACGATAGGAACTGTATTTGGCGAATAACATCTCTTGGCAAGGAACAACATCATCATACGATGAAGATTCACTAGCAGACAAGACTGGTAGTTGGAGTTAATGTGAATTGAAGTTTCCCATCGAAAGTAGTTTATATAAAGCTTTTGTTGGGGCAAATATTGACCCGTTTAATGATAGTCTATTCTCAATCTTTGTCATACATATGTTCTCTATTTTTATATTTTTATGCATAATATGAAACTAAACTTCGATACGAACCCAACGATACAAAATCACCTAATTCAGAGTTTAAACGAAGAAGAACGGGAAATTAAACATAAGGGGGCATTTTGGTAAATATTGAAGAAGATTGACACGTGACAGCCCCTTACTCGCACACGCCTAGCGTCGAAGTCATGAGTTCAAACCTCACCAGACGCATTTTTAATCCAAATTTCTTAAGGCAAACACGACGTTGTTTTTCCTTATCCTCGTCTGCGTCTCTCAGCCACCTGAGTTCAAATCCCAGCCAATGCATTTTGATTTTTTTTTCAACTTTTCAATGATAGATTCGTAATTATTTGCAAAGTTTTTTAAATTTCTTCATTTTTTCGTGATTTTGAAGTAGGAATGAGCCTTGAGAGTGTAATTTTGGGCCCATTTGCTATAATTCCCCAAATTTTTTTATAAATACCCATAATAACTCCTAATTTCATATAGAATTCAATTCAATTCACTATTCTCTCCAAAATCATTCCCAATTTCTCCCAAATTCTAAATTCTTTACACTCATTCTGTACTTTTTGGATCTTTAACAATTTTTCCAGAATTATTGAAGATGCAAGGCTAAATCCGTTGAGGTAATTTGGGCTTAAGTGATTCTAATTTTTTAGAATTTCATTACTTTCATTTTTTTCATTGTAATTTGGGTTTGATTAATCTTTGATCTTAATGTAATTTTTGTTGAAATCATCAATCATTTGTATCAAGAATTAGATCTTTGATTCAATTTCATTAATTCTTGTAAT
>JBBPDI010000004.1:8124997-8136386 GCA_037974545.1 Cucumis variabilis
CCCTTTTCTCTTACACGACGTTCTTTCGATCTTCTTGAGTTCTCCCTTACCAAAACACTTAACTCCTACCCCAAATCCCTACCCCCCCCCCCCCCAACTTCTTACTTTCCATCTTCTTCATCCTCTCTTCAAGACCATCACGAATCTTTTAAACCTCAGCAACTGATAACTTATAGAAATAAAAGTTATTATGACCTTTTAAGTAGAACAATGGAACCAAAACATAAGATGATGTGTTAAGACATGTAGCTCTATCGCAAATTCATAAACATAAGAGAATATAACTTGCATAAGTCGCATGCCTGTTTTATCTTGCTTTTTAGTATTTTATCGCAAGAGGAGCGGGTGCAAAACCTACGCAATAAGAAGCTTGTCTGGCGATTAAAATCCCTAGGCAAGGAACCACATCATCACTCGACGAAGATTTACTAGCAAACCAGAATGGTAATTAGAGTTGATGTGACTTGACAGGACTGCAATTGACGCTAACATATTCAGAAGAATAAAAGCTTCCCACCTAAATTAATCTATATAAAGCCCCATTCCCTACCATCTAACGTTGTTTGGTCTAAATGGATCAAAACCTAGAGAGCTCCCTAAAAGCCGGCAACAGAAAGGACTTGCATTTTCACCTTCTATAAAAGATCTTCCACCTCTTCTCTAGTCAAACTATAAGTGAGAGCTTAAAGAAAGATTAGAGAGAGAAACCATCATCTTCTTCCCTTAACTTGTAAAAGAGTCAAGGAATGTTTAGTCATTCTGCAACTTGACTCACCCTTCTTAATGTTAACATTTATATTGTACATGGTCATAAGGCCTACATTCTTTATATATTGCAACTTTATTCCCTTTCAATCTATCATTTCTTCATTGTTCATCTATTGAAATGTTATAAGTAGTTTAGGTTTGTGATAAGTTCTTGATCAGATATCCATCTTATAAGGCTCATCGTGTGTAGCTTAGCTTTATTTTGTCGCTTGGCCAGCGTTTTTTCCAACTACTCGAGAGAGTAAGAAGCAAGGACATAGCTAAACGCGCACAAAAAGGAGTTTGGAAACAAACTTTACCCTAGCGATTAAACCTGCATCATTTATGTTCTGTAAAGGGAACAAGTGTGGTAGCTTGTGCCGAGAGGCTGTCACCCTTAAAAAATAGGTAATGTGACCTTGCAAGTGATGAAATCTAGATAGTTGTCACTTAATTAGTCTTTATCATTTGCATCTCGAGAGGCGAGTAAGTGTGGTGTTTAGGCACTAAGAAGTGTTCATCTTAATTAGAAGACGATTAACTAACCCATATCTCATCAAGGACTATCGCTTGGCTTAATCGCCTATAAAACATGGAGATTTTCATTCACATTTCTTTAATGCAAGTTAGCTCGTTCTTCATATTTTCTCCTTTTCATACCACCTTTTACAGAATCTCTAGTGTAGATAGTAGATTTAATATACACTCATACATACATTTACTTTACATTGTACAAATATTGTAGACCACCTCGATGAGAAGTAGATTTTATAACTAGTGTTTGATAGAAATTTTCTATTTTCGACCTTGGCTTATCTAGGAAACCTCTCGCTTCGCTTATTCTTGGACAAGCGAGAGGAAAACTTTTGCTACATGTTTTCCATTTGGAAATCAACAACGCATAGATAGGAAAGCAGCTTTTACGCATGATCCTATTCTAATCGTCTACTAAATCATCCACTTAGAGCTTAATATAACATATATGTGAACAAACGTTGCATCACAACAGACAAGCAGCAACCTACATCACTGGACACGCAAGACGTAAAAGGTCGCCTACTGCTCGTTCCACAGTGGCTTGCTGGCTACCACTCTTTCCACTGTCGCTCGCCTACTATTGTTTTGTCGTGGCTACATAGTGGCTCTGTCACCAGTTTCACCATGGTTCGGGGTTGCATGTAGCAAAATATAAAAAAACATAATACATTTTTTCTTTTACAAAATGCATAACAATCACCCTACTTTTTCAAAATCAAATTCAATGGTGGATGACTAGATGAATGCAAAAAAGATGATGAGGCGTCAAACTTCATGCGATTAGTTAAAATATTTAGGGTTTTTTTTCTCTCTTTTTCCTTTTTTAAAATATTACCAAATAGTTTTTCTTATCCGCCAACGATATATACTTTTTTTAAATTCATAATATACCATAAACAAATCAAATAACAAAAAATAAACCGAAATGGTTGAATTTGAATTTAAAATAATAAAAAATAAATAAGATAAAATGTACGGACATACTAAAAATTAAACCATTAAAAGTGAAACAAATAAAAGATTCAATTAGCGTAGATATGTTCAATTTTTACTTAAATAAATCATAAAGGTGGTAAACAAATCTATGGAATAATAATAGATATTTTAAAAAATTAGTTATATCAAAATAGATTTGATATCAAACTCAACGTTCAAAATTTAAAAAAAAAAATGGCATTTTTTAAAATAGAAAAATAAATTAAAATATTTACAAGCTATGGCTAAATTTTAGATTCTATCACTGATAGTCTTCTATCACTATAGCATATCAATGACTATCAGTGATAGAATTTGCTATAGGTTGTAAATCTTTTGTAAAATCTACTATTTTTAAAAAAAAATCTAAAAAATATAGAGAAAAATCAGAGTGTTTTAACTCTTTATTTCATTTAGGTAAAATCTTGTAACCAATGGATCAAAATACATTGTATTTCAATAATTCGACTACTTCATTCATGTATTTGGTTTGGTTTGAATCACACACTAATCTTCGAAACCACACATGGTTAAAACACTCTGTACTTGAATTACATTGTATGTGAAACAGATAAGATATAGTCTAAAAATTAGTTTATTATAACTTTAAAATAATAAAAAGGAAGGAGATAAAGTTACATATTTCCAAAATATAACTAAGAATAAATGAAAAAAAGAGTTTAATTCAAAATTAAAATTATAACAAACAAAAAAAAATAATTGATCTAGCTAATGATACAACTTTAAATAAAACATACAACTAAAAAATATATTTAAGATTTACTAGAGATAGATCATTCAACTAGTAAAAAACATTACATTTATTAAAAATATTAAACATTACATTTATTTAAAATACATAGTTTTGAAATCTAACGGAGAGATATTTTCGAAATCTAACTAAATGAATATATTAAAGAGATATTTTCGAAATCTAACTAAATCAAAACAAATATCATATTTAATATTAATTTCAAAAATAAAAAAATAGAGGAAAGAACGGTTGAAATCTGGCACTTAAATCTCAATTTGATTATTTTATAATTCCAGTACCAACTATGTTTAAAAAATTCGACTACCTTGTCTATGTACTTCGTTACCATTCTAAATCTGAAATACACTGAATTAAAAATAAAGAACTTTTAAAATAATCTGTATTCGAAAAAAAATGATGTTACCACAAATCCTTGTGGTAAAATAGAAATACTCAAAAAGTTTGACATGCACGTGGCACTCTCTTGCCAAAGAAAAAAAATCATATTTCCTAATTTTTGTCAAAATTCTAAGGGATTGTTATAAATTTAGCAATTAGATTCAAAATAATTAAGTATATAGCAATATTTTAAAATATTTGAAAATATAGCAAAATTTGTCAAATTCTATCAATGATAGAAGTTTATTACCAATAGACCATGTTGTAAATATTGGTCTATCACTCATAAACCATACGAATCTATCATCGACACAAGTCTATCAATATGATAGTTTTGCTATATTTGCGTCATTCCTACGTATTTTTCTAATGGACGATAAAACTATTTAGGTCTCCAATGAGTCCATTAGACTATGGGGAACAACTGACAAGACAAGAGGGGCCTAGTTTGGCTCAATAAACTCGACACTGAACCCATGTTCTCTTCTTCATGGGCCTGATTTGGCCCAATCAATTCGAGGGTGAATCCGGAAAATGGTAATATTTGTTTTTTCTTTTTTAATAAATGCCATTAAGTATTATAATTTTGAGATTTTTCTATTTTAATCTTTATATTATCAAATGTTTAAATTTAGTATATATACATTCAGTTAATATTATACGTAAGAAAACTTGTCAAAATTTCTCCAAAAAAAAATGGTCAAAAGAAAAGACAGAAATAATTATTCCTAGACATCATTTTATTTCCATGGATAAGTTATTTTATAGCCTACAAAATCATGAACTTTTTCTTGACATCTTTCTTTCTTTGCCTGTTGTTTTAAAGATAAAAAGAAATTAATTAACTAATTGATATTATTTTCCTAAATTTAATATAATTATTTTTTTAATTATAATAAACTCTTAATCAGTTTACTAAATTATTGGAATTACTTAGCTATTGACTAATCCATTACAAAGTATCACACATATACTTTATTAATAAAAATAAGTTAAGGTAATAAGAAACACATTTTCAATAAATATAATTAATTATTGATTTTTAATCTGTAATGTAATTGTTTGAACATTTTTTAAAATAACAAAATAAATTAAAATATTTATAAGTTATAACAAAATATGAATTCTATTAATGATAGAAATTGATAAACTTCTATCACTGCCTATTAATATCACCGACAGAAGCATTTCATTGTCTATAATGTTTATTATTGATAGAATCTGAAAATTTTGTTATATGTTGTAAGTATTTTGTTAAATTTTCTATTTTTGACAATTCTCCTAGTTGTTTCTTTCTTTCAAATTAATTTATTTCATGTATTTCATTCAAATATGTCAATGGTACTTATTCTTAGATGAAATATCATTTCAATTATGTACTATTTTAGTGTTTTTTTTATTTTAGTGTCTATACTTTAATGTTAAAATTTAGCTTATATTATAAATATAGGGTAATTATAATTGATGATCATTTTTGGAATAATAATGAAGGATATATCAACATTTTAAAAAAATTACAAACATAGCAAAACTCTCAGTGATAAACTTGTATCGATGATAGACTCGTATGGTCTATCAATGATAGACCAATATTTACAACGTGGTCTATCGGTGATAGACTTCTATCATTGATAGAATTTGACAAATTTTGCTATATTTCCAAAATTTTTGAAATGTTGCTATATACTTAATTATTTCGAATCTAGTTGCTAAATTTGCAACTATCCCAAAAATATATATAGATGTCCATATTATTGTGCTTAGTGGCCATAGCCACATGTCAACTCATTAATCATCCAACACTCATGCTATGTGTCATTTAAACATGGACTCTTAGTAGCCATGTAACCCTCCTCATGCTTGACATTTTTTCTATAAATAGAGGGCTTGTATGGATTTGTAAATACACACTATGATTGGAGAGAAATCCAAATAATTTGGAGAAAGTGGAAAATTTTGAGATTTCCAATTACTTAATTATTTGAGAAAGTAATTTTGCAAATGCAAGATCTCGACTTGATAATAAGTACACATGTCATCATCTACTAGATGCGTCTATTAAGACTATAAAATACTTAAATGGTCCACTTTGTGGGTTAATCAATCCCCAAATATCGCCATGAATTCGTCCAAAAAATGTAGGTGATTTGATTTTCACTTTAGTTGGTGATAGTCTAATTATTAATTTGCCTTGAGAGCAAGCATACTTGATAATTCATTAGATTAAAGAATCTTTTGGTTCTTCAATGGATGTCCATTTGAATTTTCAATAATTCTTCTCATTATTATGGATCCTAGATGACCCATTCGATTATTATGTCAAATTGCAAATATGTCTGGATTCATGAACTTCAGGTTCATTGTTGCATATGTTTCGATTACTCTTATATGAGTATAATATAATCGAGAAGATAAAGCAGACAACTTTTCTAATATACATTTTTCATTTGAGACAGTAGATATAATATAAAGATATTCTATTTCATTCTTTCTATATGTCTCAATATGATTGACGTATATCTTTAAATCTCAATAGATTTATCTTTGATTGACTAGAGAACAATGCATTGTCAATTGTGAATCTTGTTCCTCTAGGCAAAATAATATTTGTTTTTCCAAACTCTTCAATCAAGTTTGTAGAACCTGATATTGTATTGACTTTTGCTTCCAACATTGTCAATTTGGAAAAATATTTTTATTTGTAACTATTATGTGTGTGGTTGCATTGCCTGCTAGATATAGATCTTCTTTGTTCATTTCTCAATCACCCAATGTATGAAAATGATTCATATTTCTTAATTTATAATGAAATAATTACAACAAGTAAAGCATACTTGTAATATCAATAAAAATAAAATATGAAGAAGATAACAAAACAACAATATTATTTTAGATATTTTCAAAGTCAAAAGAAACAATTGTGTCGATTCTCTTTAGGAGTTTCAAAAAAATCTGACACATCCAAATTAGTCATGTTTGATGGATCGTATATATCATGATATTGATAGGCACAATTAGCTTCTACATTTTTTTCCTTTTTTCTTCTCTAGGAAGCTTGATATAGGTCAACTAAGTGTTTCGATGCACGACAAACACGTGACCAATGTCCAGTCATACCACATCGGTAACATATTTATTCATCACTTTTTGAATTATAAGAACAACCACCACATAAATTATAATTATTTCTTCTTCTTCCACGATTAAAATTCACAAAATTCGCTTTAGGAAATGGTGTTATTCATGATTTTTCATCAACAACTCGTTATTTTGTTTGACAACAAGAAGACATTATATGAGTTTAGATTATTTTGTAAAACACATTTCTCTCAATATTGCTGCTACAGGAACATATTCGAGATATAAAAAGTAGAAAATATCTTTTCCAACATGTTCATATTAGTAATTTTCTCTCCACATAACAGTTTTGAACTAATTCTGAATAATTCATAATTGTAATCACTTATTGATTTAAAATCTTGTAGCCTCAAATGTATCCAATCATAATAAGCTTGAAAAACATGAACTAATTTTAGATGATCATACATTTCTTTAAATTTATTTCCAGCGTATAAAGATCTTTCACTGTTAAATATTCTGACTTTAAAACCTCATCAATGTGAAAACGAAGGAAAATCATAGCTTTCGCTTTCTCTTGACTAGTCGTTGCATTTCCTTCTTTAATTGTATTTTCGAAATTCATGGCGTCTAGATGCATTTCAGCATCAAGAATCCATGACAAATAATTGCTACCATTAATGTGAAGAGCCATAAATTCTAGTTTCATAAGATTCGCCATGGTAATACTTCGATGGAGGAGGCTTCTAGAGTTCGTGCTGATAATGTGTTGTAAAAACGAGACACAACCAGAATACAGATATCGAGAAAATGTATTAGTAAAATAATATAATATATAAATAAATAAATAAATAAGAAAATAATTAAGTAATTGAAAATCTCAAATTTCCCATTTTCTCCACATGGCATGAGTGTTGGATGATTAATGGGTTTACATGTAGCTATCGCCACTAAGCACACTAATGAACATCTATATATATTAATAGTATTTATAATACTCTCCTTTAGATGTCCATTACATATATGAAATATGCCTCGTTAAAACCTTACTAGGGAAAAACCCAATAGAGAAAAAAATCCTAAATGAAAGAAAAAGAGTACATATTTCATATATTTTTACAAAAATAAAATTTACTTCCCCTCATGGAAACATCACTCGAGATCTCTTAGAGTCGCCGCATTCTAATGTTGTGCACCAATTTTTTAAAGGTTACAGTAGGTAGTGATTTTGTGAATAAGTCTGCTAGGTTATCCTTTGAACAAATTTGTACTGTAATGTCACAGTTTTCTTCAAGATCATGAGTATAGAAAACTTTGGTGATATTATACTTTGCTCTATCACCTTTAATATAACCTCCTTTTATTTGAGCATGTTGTTTTCGTATAATGTTGTTGGAAAGAGTTTACTAGAAGACAAACTACATGATTCCCAAATGTGTTGAGTCATCGATCTTAACCATATACATTCTCGGCTAGCCTCATGAATAGCAAGAATTTCGGCATAACTTGAGGAGGTGACTGTTATGGTTTATTTTACTGATCGCCAAGATATAGCAGTTCCTCCACATGTGAATAGATAACTTGTTTAAAGTCTAGCTTTATGTGGATCAGATAAATATCCAGAATCTACAAAACTAACTAGGTTAAATTTTGATTTATTTGAATAAAATAATATCATATCAATTGTTCCTTGAAGAAAATGAAGTATATGTTTAATTTTATTTCAATGCCTTTTTGTTCACTACAAGAAAAAAAGAGAATGGTCAACGCATAAAAGCGTTGGCTAAGGATGAAGAAGACGTCAGCCAAACTATTACCGACAATTTGAGACGTGGACAATAATGTCGAGAAAAATGTGTCAGCAAAACATTGGCCAATGTTGTATATGGCCCACATTGGTAAACCCTTATCGGCGATGTAGGGATTACCGACATTAGGAGGACATCGGTAAATAGCTAATGCTGACGTGACTATTGAACGTTAGAATAGCTAATACCGACGTCATGTTGGGAAAAGTGTTTCCCCGACGCATGACCACAACGTCAAAGAAAGCGACCTATACCGACACCAACCATGCGTCTAAAAAAACTTAATTTTTATTTTTTTAAAATTATTTATTTTATTATTTTGTTGTTGTTATTATTGAATATTGTTCTCGATTCCCCGTTTGGTAAGAAACATAATGTACAATAAGTTATAAAATTTAAGAAATTGCAATTTATAATAAATAAAATATGATATATATGTTCAAAACGTATAAATAATATGTTCAAAATCTTTAAAAACAATTACGTTACAGTAAAAAAAAACCTACACCTATCTTCTAGATATCGAGTAGTCACGAACGCCACATAAAAAATGCAAAACCTACAAATGACACAAATGTACAGTTAAAATATCACAGACGCGGAGTCAAACAAATTAACAGATTAGAAACTAATTTTTTACATAAATAAATAGATTACCATAATTGCATGATAGCCATAAAATTCAAATTCGTATTCAACTTTAAATTCAAATTCGTATTAGGATTGATATTAAACAAAAAATCATATTCAAACTCAAATTTCAATTAACTATCAAATTTAAGATCTAATTTGTATTCAAATCTAAAAAACATACATTACACATACATTATATAATATCAACATACAATCTCAAATTCACATACAATCTCAAACTTACATATAAAAACTCACACATTTTCACATAAAAACATACATAATACATAACACATACATACATCTCTTGCATGGATTACACATATAAAATTACATAATACATTACACATACATACAATGAATTTCAAACTACACATAATATCAATACACACATTAGGCTTACATTTGTGTAATACATACATAAAATAATATATACATGCATTTTCATAGTTTCAAAGCAAACAAAAAAAATTGACAAAATCTTATACCAGGCAAATTGACGACGAAGGACGAGGGAGGAGCTAAGAGTAGTAGGCAACGGACGACGGGGCAGATGACTTCTTCTTCTTTCCTCTCTTTCTCTTTTTCTCTTCTTTTCTCTCTCACAAGTGTGGTTCTGTGTTCTGTAATTATAGAACAAATAGGGAGAGGAAAGGCCAACGCAACTCGAAAACATCCACCTTTCCACACCTTCCCTAATGTTTTACTAATGGCATCGGAGAAAATTCAATCGTAAAATTAAATGTTGGCCTTTCCCCGATGTTAATTCACGTACACGTTAGTGAAAGAATAATAATAATTAATTTTCTAAGACCTTTGTTGCATGGTCAACGCTGACGTCAACAAAAGTTTAATATTTATACTATTATTTAGCCTTTGCCGATGTGGTCTGTAAGTACGTCAGTCTTTCTCGAAACATTCCTCAACGCATCGTATTATACATTAGGGGAAAATATTAATAAAATTTTAATGTCTAATTTTTCCCGACGTGCTCTGTGGTAGCGTCAGGGAAAGTTTAATAAAAAATTTAATTACGATATATCCCGATGCCAAGAAACATGTGCATCGGTATTGCCTCTCTATACCAACGTTATAACCTAAACGTCAGTATTTCCTCTATTGGCAACGTTCTATTTCTAGATGTCCATGACGACGTCGAGAAACCCTCATTTTCTTGTACCAGTTGGAGAGGAATCGTATCTAGCTAATAAATCTACTGAAAATGCAATATATGGTATTGTATTATTAGCAAGATACATAACTGCACCAATTGCACTAAGATATGGTACTTCTGGACCAAGTAGTTCTTCATTATCATTTCGATGTCGAAATATATATATCTTTCTTCACATTTGTATAAGTTGATTGATGAATAAATATCTCATCTGCTAGATGCTCAATATGCAACCAAGGCAAAATTTTGTTCTTCTGAGGAAATCATCAACGTATACAATTATAATAGTAAATCCTTACTGTGATTTCTTTATAAAACCACACGAACATATTGGATTATTTTGATAAACTTCTTTCAATAAATATTCACTCAGGCAATTGTACCACATTCGTTCTGATTGTTTCAATCCATATCATCTATGTAACTTTATTAAACAAAGTTCTCGAGAACTTGATTTAATTATATGTTCTGAATATCTTAAATCTTTTTGAAACTTTCATATAAATATCATTATTAAGAGATCCATATAAATATGTTGTGACTACAACCATAAGATGCATGTCCAGATTTTCATACACAATCAGATAAATTAAAAATCTTAATGTGATTGCATCCACCACTGGAGAATGTGTCTCCTTATAATCACACCAGGTCTTTGTGAAAAACCTTGTGCAACTAATCTTGCTTTATATCTTGTGACCTCATTATCTTAATTTCTTTTTCTCACAAATATCTATTTATCTCCCACAAGCTTTGACACCTTTTGGTGTTTGGACTATTGATCCAAAAGTTTGACGTTTTAAAAGTGAATTTAATTATGCATCAATTGTTTCTTTCTACAAAAGACCAATCTTTTCTCTGTCAACATTCTTCAATAAATTTTGGTTTATAATCCTCGTTTTTTGATATAGTATCAATAGCAATATTATATACCAACATGTTGTCAACAACTACGTATATTAGTTTGGTTCCATCTTTTCTTTGTCATGACATAGTTTATTGAGATCTTATTACTATCCTTAGTTGTTTTATCTTCTTCGACATTTCTGCCAGAAGTCAAATTTTGGATTTCATCTAAAACATCCACATCCTTGATCAAGTTATTGACTCAATTTCTTTTCCGATGATTTTTATCTTTGGAACATACTGGTCTACCATGCGCCTTTGGCGTGTTTCAGATTTATTAATGACAACATGTTGTGTTGCAATATCAATCTTTGATGGGACATTTGCAGCTGCTATATGTGATTTAGCTACTTTCTTTGCATCTACAAATGCATCTAG
>JBBPDI010000004.1:8179392-8192647 GCA_037974545.1 Cucumis variabilis
TATCAATAAAAAAATTAGATTTTTTATCATCAAAACATTAATTAATTAATTAAAATAAATTAATTTGAGATTAGGGCCAAAAAGCCAACACCCTACCCTAATTTTGACAATATTTTCACCCCTACCCTAAAATCGTCAATGGTTTTTAAAAATACATTATTTAAAAAAAAATTCCTAAACAAATTAATTATTAGAAGAAACTAATAAATGAAACTTTAGTTTCTTTTATTTATTATATTTTCTAAAAAATATTTAAACTAGGTTAATTTTTATAATATTATAACAAAATACCAAAATATTCATAACAAAATAAAAAAGTCCATGAAGTCAGATATAAATTTTTCATAAATTTCAAATTTGTCCTTGATATTACTTACAATTTGTCACTTCTCTTTATTCATCTTCTTTGTCATTTATTCATCTTCCCTTCCAGATTTATTCGACTTCTTTTTAAGATTTTCTTTTTTCTATTTCTATTCATCTTCTTTTTCTTTCTTTTTTTTTTCTTACAGCTCATCTTCTAGAATATCAAGATTGTTTAAATATCATTTTGATATGATCTAAACGGTCGATGACTTAGTCAACACGACCGTTTAGTATGATCAACACATTTAAAGCATGCATTTTCCCTATTGTTAAAAAGAACTACATGATCGTGTATCATTTCCTACACGATTGCGTATTATGATCGTTTGAAAGAAGAATTACACACATCCATGTGACCGATTAAACTTTTCTTATTTTTAAAATTATTCTATACATTGTAAATATTTTGTTGATTTGTTATATTTTTTTATAAAAAAAATCCTTTAAACTAAGTTTTATTTGTTCTAAAAACTTAGTTTCTTGCAAAATTATCTTACTGCATTTTTTAAACTCTCTCTCTATAAGGTTTAAATATTTATAAGGTGTTTTCAACAAAATATGTTCATCAATATGAATTTGTTATACAATATTTTTTTTTGTTAAAAAATTTATGTTCATGTGCAAGTCAGATTGCATAGAAGAAACTGCAAGAGGAAGTTGAAGTTATTTAATTGATGGATACGCTTTGTGCCACCATGACACTATTTTTAACCGATTATATTTTCAGGTTAATTTCATAAAAACCCATGTATGAGTTATGGTTAATGGTAATTTATACATTATCTAAAGTTTAAACAAGATTGCATTTACACATTAAAGGAAAAAAAAACATGAAGTAGTGTTATATTTGTTTTCAATATATATGCATATGCTACGTGTATATATAAAGCAAATTGATCTTTAGTTAGAGAAAACAAATAATACATTCATTCCCATGAAATAGCCCAAGTAAATATTGAAACATTTGGAAAAAAATAATAATTAATATGTTATATACTTGTTGAGCAAGAAATTTTGGTCAATTAAATTCTGCCACATCATCGTGATAATTATATTTTTTTATTGGGTTTGGATAATTAAGTTTACTCAACCCAACCCAATTCAAACTTAATAAGCATGGACTCAAGCTCAACAAATAGATGGGCCCAAGCCCAAGCTCAATAAGACAAATGGGCCCAAGCCTAAACCCAACAAGTAAATTGGTCCAAGCCCACTTAAAACCCATACAATTTCTCTATAAATAGAGACATTTTCCACTCATTTAAAGGGCTTGAATTGAAGAAAGAATTGAAACTTTGAAGTACTGAAACTCTGAAGAATTGAAGATTCAAACTTCTACAAGCTCTCAAAGCGTGCAAGTCTGTATCAATCTCGAGATCAACATCTTCTGAAAGACTGAAGACTTGGAAGATTAAATTTTCCTTGGATTCCAGAAGATTGAAGTTTAGATCGACTTGCAACTACAACATCCTGAAGACCGAAAACTAAAAAGTTCCAAAGTTTTTATCTTGTATTTAAGAGAAAACATCGAAGGAGTAAATACTAGAGATTGTATACGCTATATTCATCAATATACAAAGTTCAATTTCATAAATTACATTTCTTTAAAATCTCGTGTGAACAATACTATAATGAAAATACTTGCAACGAGGTTTGCCTACCTACAATGCTCGAGCCTCAACAATTCTCAAAGCATGCTAGCAATTAATTAGAAATCTAAAGATTATCAATCCAATTATGTTGAATTTAGAAATGATCGATTATTCAATTTCATGAGTGTAAAGCTTTGTCATTTTTAGTCTTTCTCCCTACTTTGACAATTATTGTAAGTTTATAATAAAACTTATGAACTCTTTAAGTGGTAATGGCATGCTAATTAGGAAAACCAACTTCATTTCAGCTCGTTAAGTTGTTTGTTATAAATACATATTTGTTTTTAAAAAACTTGGTATATAGTTCAATAAGAATATAAGAGAGACTTAATATTTATTTCTTGCTTACTTCAACTTTATGTGTTTCATTTCTTTCTCTATTAGTGAAGCATTTGTTTTTAAAAATGGTGAATATATCTATTTAGCTAAGTTAGAAAATAACCTATATGTGTTAAAAGACCAATTGAAGCTAAAGCACTTTTAAATTATGAAATTTTAAAAATGGTAAATACTTAATCTAAAACGCAAAGAATATTTCCAAGTAACAATACTTATTTTGGCATTTAAGATTAAGTCACATTAATCTCGATAGGATTAGAAGATTGATAAAGAATGGACTTTCTAGGTGAGATAGAAGATGATTTATTATCTCCATTTGAATCCAGTCTTGAAGGAAAATTGTCACACCCCCTCTCGGACTACCTGCTAACTTAGACTGAAAGACGGCGTGAAGCCGACAGATAATGCTTTTCTCTATCTGTATCTGTCGACTCTGCTGAAAACTTTAACGTGATAAACTTGTTAATATAGTATATAAACTATTGTACATGCAACATAACACAGTGGATCCTATTCTAATCATATACATACATGAAGTATAACCCAAAAATAATTGATTTCAAGAGTAAACCTGGTGACACCTTAACCAAAACATAACCAACAAAGGTTTATACAACTGCAACTCCTAAAGCTTACATAAAATGTAGAGTATCTATATCATACTAAGATATATACATTGTAACACAACAGACTCTATGCACAACTCTAACCACGTACTGACAATCGATATCGGAGCTTCAACAGACTAAGGCAGTCTATCAGGCACCAGAAACTCGAAATTTAAAGGTAAGAGCACGTGAAAGCTTATACATATAAATCTGTTTATACAAGTCGTGAACATAGACATATAATAGTAAGAATAACTTCCTCAAATACTCAATACATACGTCATTGAAATCTAGCAAGATATATCAAGTATATTAAAATATTTTAATTAACATGACAAATCTACGTTGTGTAGGGCATACCCAGTACAACAACGTTTACAAGCTCTACGATGTAGTGAGACCCATCCAGCACTTCTATCGTCTTTGTCGTAGAGGGGCCTGCCCAACACCCACGACATCATTGTTGTTACTGAGTACACTCAACGTCAACAACGAAATCTAACCTGTGTGCACACGGTACCATATAGCCTCGGGCTCAACACCCCAGTCATGTAGTTACTTAGATTGTTCTTGAAAAGTTGTAGTTCTTAGTAACTCATGCTTGAAAATAATTATGGAATTCAAATGATTTTCAAAGCTTGTAAATAAATGTGTAGATCAGTCAATCATACTTAATAATTAGGAGAAAAAAAAAGTATTTTCAAAACTGGTTTTGGTCACTCACAGTCTAAGACTAGTTTTTCGATATGTAAATCTGACTTATTTCCTCTTGGCCTGTCAAACAACCAAAACCTAGTATTAGAAATCTAAATATTATGATGTTAAAATATTATGCTTGACATAGCTCACTAAGAATATTGCTAAAGAAGTCTATCCTTAAAAAAAATCCACACTCTACACATTTTTCAGAATTTTTCACATTCACAGCACAAAATTCAAATGATCATAACTCTTCCACTACTTAACCAAAATGATATTTCTTTATGTAAATATCTTTATTTTGAGGTCCTTTAAAACTTACCTCAAGACATGTAAATCTTATTCCTTGTGTATAATATCAGGTACCCCTCGAAACTGAACCACTCCAACAATCACGTGTACAACAACCCCTTTAACTTGTCCCTGCAATTTAACTTAGTTTTAGTCATTTTTGGTTCACATTTTCTTCAGAAAATTTGTAGTAAATTGAATAATATTTCCAACCATACCAAATAGAGATCCTAACTCTATCAGTACACTCTGAAATACAAAAAAACCAGAGATCTCCTGATTTCGAGAGAAAACCACTTGTCCTGTTTTCTTTGTCAAAATTCACCCAATGAACATCAGAATTTGCTCAAGCTTTCTTCATAAAGTTTGTTTGAAAATGCATTAGATTTCTGTAAATTTAAATCTCACCTCTTAATTCTGTTTGTGTAGCTCAGAATCAATAAAAAACTAGAGATGTGCTTAGTGAACTATAGAGAAGTTGACCTTGCAAACTCCTTGTGTTCTTCAACCAACACTTCTTCAACTTTTCCTTCTTCCTCTCTCAGCCTTCTTTCCTTTGAAGTTTCTCTAAAATTTGGTGAAGAAATGATGAAGAAAAAGGTGAAGAAAGAAATTGAAACAAGATGGGCGGTGGATGGCTTTATAACATGAAAAAAAATAGCATTCGGTGCATTTCCTCCTTCTTTATTTTCTTTTGTCTTTATTTTACTTAATAAAAACCAACACACACACACACACACATATACTTAATTTACATTTTTCTTTTATTCCTTTCACATTAAAAGAATAAAATAAAATAGACGAAGAAAAATATCGAGTTTACAAAAATGATGTAATTTAAAGTTGGAATTAATTTCCCAAATGAAATCTCTACCAATAATGGCTAAGAGATGTGTTATTTATTGATAGCCTTGTGTGTTTGTTACAAGGTTAGTTATGGTGGGTTTGTTACAGAACATTTAAGTAGTTTAACTATTTTAAGTACCAAGTAGTTTAGCTATCTAATTATTTTATTACATTATTCCACCCTTCCTAAAATTGGACTCAGCCCTGAGTACATTAGTTGGCAAGCTGGAAATCGTCTGGTGCATAGTAAGGCTTGAAGTCAACAATATTGAATACTGGATGTATAAGTATGTCTAATGGGAGTTCAATTTCAAAGGCATTGTCTCCATACTTTTCTAGGATGCGGAATGGGCTAATTTGTTTATCCTTCAATTTGTTATATGTCCTAGTGGAGAATCTGTTCTTCCTTAAGTGTACCATCACTAGATCTCCTTTGGAGAAAACAACTTGTCTTCTTTTCTTGTCTTTCGCTTTCTTATAGGAACTAGTTGATTGTGTAAAGTGATCATGAACTTCTTTGTGTAGTCTTTCAGTATCTTTTATCATGATTTTTGTTTCTTTGCTAATCTCCACAGTCGTAGGGAGTGAGGCAAGGTCAAATGTTAATCTTGGTTATTTAGTGTACACTATTTTGAATGGGCATTTGCCAATCGACCGATTTATCATATTGTTGAAAGCAAACTCTCCTTGTGCAAGGGATATAGGTTTAGTACCACTGAGACAGTGTATCAAATTTTCTAGTGTCCTATTTGTTACTTCGGTTTGTCAGTCGATTTGAGGGTGAGTTGTAGTGTTGTATTTCAGTGTAGTGTCAAATTTCTTCCATAGGGTTTTCCATAAATGACTTAGGAATTTGACATCTTTGTCAGAGACTATGGCTTTAGGTATCCAATGTAATCAAGACGACTTCCCTAAAAAAGAGGTTAGCTATATAGATTGCGTCATTTGTCTTCTTGCACGTAATGAAATGAGTCATTTTACTGAATCGGTCTATCACTACCATCACTGAATCATAGTTCCTTTGCGTTTTAGGGAGTCTGATCTCAAAGTCAATTGAGAGATCCTCCCAAATTGATTGTGGGATAGGTAATGGGGTATATAACCCTGCATTTGTGCATGAGCCTTTAACTCTTTGGCAAGTGGAACATCTCTTCACAAAGTTGTTAGAATCTCTTCTCAATTGGGGCCAATAGTATCTTTTAGAAATTGTCTCAAAGGTCTTATTCTGGCCCAAATGTCCAGTTAGCCCATTGGAGTGAGCTTCTTTTATCAAGGCTTCTCAAAGGGAAGTGTGAGGGATGCACAACTGTTCTCCTTTAAAGAGGAGCCCTTCTACAATATGATAATCGTCAGTTTTCAAGAAATTAGTACACCTGTACCATATATCTGTAAAATCAATGTCTTCTTCATATAGTTCAAGTAGGTGTTTAAAGGCGATTATTTCTGGTGAGAGTAGTGTGAGTAGGCCACTTTTTCTGCTGAGAGCATCAACCACTTTGTTCTCTTTTCCGACTTGGTGTTTAATAACAAAGTTAAATCTTTGTAAGTAGGAGATCCAACGAGCGTGCATTCTGCTGCTGCTTCTTTGTGACTGAAGGTATTTTAAGGAGAAGTGATCGGTTAAGAGAACAAATTCCTTGGAAAGTAGATAGTGTTCCCATTGCTTTAGTGCTCAGATCAAGGCATATAATTCTTGCTCGTATGTGCTCCATAGCTGTCTAGATGAGCTCAATTTCTCACTGAAATATTGAATCGGATGGCCTTGTTGAGATAGGACAGCTCCAATTCTTGTGCCGCAGGCATCAACTGCCACTTTAAAGGGTAAGGTGAAATATGGTAATTGTAGTACAGGGTAGAGGTCAGTCTCCTCTTGATGTCTTCAAAACTTTCTTGCTGTGATAGGGTCCATTTAAAGCTCCCCTTTTCAAACAGTAAGTAAGAGTTGCACAAATGGAGCTGAAGTTTCTTATAAACCTTCTATAGAAGGAGGCCAACCCTAGGAAGGCTTGTATTTCTTTAGTAGTGGTTGGGACTGGCCAAGTTCGTTGCTTCAATTTTTCTTGGTTCCATACTTATTTTTCCCTTCTTGACCATGAACCCGAGAAAGGTAATTTAATTCCTCCTTTAGAAACTCACACTTTTTTCTATTGATGTAAAGTTCTGTTTCTGTCAATACTTGAAACAGTTTCTGAGGTAAAGTATGTGCTCATCGTTTCCAATACTGTACACTTGTATATCATCAAAGTAAACTACAACAAATATGTTAAGGAGGGGATGTAGTACTTGGTTCATCAATCTCATGAAGGTGCTAAGTGCATTGGATAGCCCAAAGGACATGACCATCCATTCAAACAGGTCCTCATTTGTTTTAAAAGAAGTCTTCCACTCGTCACCTGGTCTAATACGTATTTGACGATACCCACTTCTTAGATCAATCTTCGAAAAGATGGTGACTTTGCCAAGCTGATCCAACAGGTCACCAATCCTTGGAATATGAAATCTATATTTCACATTGATGCGATTAATAGCCCTGCTGTCTACACACATTCTCCAACTCCCGTCTTTCTTTGAAGTGAGTGGGACTGGTACGACGCAAGGGCTAAGGCTAGGCTTAATGTGCCTCTTCTTTAGTAGTTCTTCGATATGATCATGGAGTATTTTGTACTCTTGGGGGCTCATCCTATAGTGAGCCAAATTCGGCAATGATGCCCCTAGGATTAAGTCTATATGATGTTGTATGTCTCGAATGGGTGGTAAGCCATTGAGTTCCTTCTTCAAGTGCGAGAATTCGTCAAATAACTATTGTTCGGGCTCCACTTTCTTTGTTTGATCTTTGTCGGAATTATCTAGTATCACTAGTGCTAGGATATCATGCCCCTTCTCTTTGAGTAATTTTTTTCCACTAACAATGGTCAATAGCTGCCCCTTTGCCTTGTTACTGTCATCGCCTTTTTTTGTTAGTGGGAGTAGCACTACATCTTTCCCATCCAGTGAAACTCATAGGTATTTTCTCTCTCATTATGTAAGGTTTGAGTATCATGTTTCCAGGACCTTTCTAAGAGAAGGTGACATACGTCCATCTCTATAACATCACATATGATTTGGTCATTGTACTCGTTGCCAATGGAAAGGGGAACCGTACATATCTCACTGACTGTGACTTCATTCCCTTTCTTTATCCACTCTATCTTGTAGGGACTTGGGTGAGGCTCAACCTTTAGGTTTAAGCTGGCGACAATCCTTTTTGCTACGAAGTTCTCACTATTGCCACTGTCTATAATTACGTCACATACTTTCCCATTGATGGTGCATCTTGTCTTAAAGAGACTATGGCGCTGTGGGTTTCCTGATTCTTTAGGGGCAATGAGCACTCTTTGGATAACACAAGAGACTCTGTCTCCATCATCAGCTTCGATTGGTTCAATTTGTTCCTCCCATTTTAGGCCATCATCACTCAATGAATTTCCTTCCTCTTCTACTAAGGCTATCGTCTTCCTTTGAGGGTAGGCGTTAGACAGGTGGCCGACTTGGCCATACCGAAAACACTTACCCAATGATGGGTGAGTGTAATTGTTCTGGGTCTTGCCCTTGTTGACTCCGTCTCCTTTCCTTTTGTTGACTAGCTTCTGGGTGTCTACTTCCTTCCCTTTTTCTTGTGATGAAGTTGATGGTTGGTCATTGGTTTTATTAGTATAGCTTGTTTGCTTGGTCATTGTTGTTTTCCATGTTAATTTCTGGTTCATGTTCTTGGATTTGATAGCAATCATTTCCTTTACTATTTATGCAAAATAAATTGCTTTAGATAAGAAACGGATGGATTGAAGTTTTACCTTCTCCTTGATATCAAAGCGAAGTCCTCCCACGAATTTGGCTATTTGATGTTGTTCATTCTCAGACAGGTTTGTTCTGGCACTCAGGCGGTGAAATTCTTCAATGTATTCAGCTATTGTTCGAGGGCCTTGACAACAATTTTGATACTGGTTGTATAAGGTCTGTTCGTAATTTGGAGGTAGGAATCGTGCCTTCAATAGTTTCTTCATCTTTTCTCATGAGCGGACAAGTTGCTTACCACATCTTTGCCTATTGATCTCTAATTGGTCCCACCAAGCTGAAGCATCGACTTTGAGTTTCAAGGCTACCAGATGTACTTTCTTCTGTTCAGGGGTATTCATGTAGTTAAAAAAGTTCTTAGTGCTCTTTATCCAATCCAAGAAGGATTCAATATCTCGTTTGCCACAGTACGTTGGTAAGTCGATCTTCATTTTGTAGTCATGGTGTGCTTCCCTTCGTGCCTCGCACCTTCTATTATTTCGTCCCATTTGTGCTTCATCATCAAGGTTCCATGGGTTACCTTGTTCATCGCTGCTTGTTGTTTTGTCTTCATGTAAAGCTTGCCATGCTTCTTGTTCTTTATGGTCGTCAGTGTGAAAGTATGGTGGTGGGTCATAACCGGGCCTTCCTCTTTGGGCGTGCCACTGGTGGAGGAAGTTTATAAACTTCCCCCTTGCTCGTCATTCTCATTTGTCGCTGATATTATCGACATTTGTTGCATTTGCTTCTAGCCGTGGTGGCGATAGTAGTTCATCCATCCTCCTTGTAAGTGGTTCAAAATTATCCATAACTCTGTCGATCTTCCGATATAAATCTCCCAAAGAGTCTTCGACGACCAGCAAGTGAACAGTTGATGTCCTTGGAGAGAGGGCGGCGGTGCCTTTCACTTCTTCTTGCACGTGGTCTTCCCTCGCGGCTAGGTTATTTCCTCTCCCGCCAGCCATCCGTCTGAGAAATTAGGGCTGCTCTGATACCACTTTGATGTAATTCAAAGTTTGAATTAATTTCCCAAATGAAATCTCTACCAATAATGGCTAAGAGATGTGATATTTATTGATAGCCTTGTGAGTTTGTTACAAGGTTAGTGATGGTGGTTTGTTACAGAATAGTTAAGCTATCTAATTCTTTTATTACATCAGAAAATAACTAAAATCTCTTCTAATGGAAATGTTATAAAGACAAAAAACCTTTGGAACTATTATACTCGGATCTTTGTGGTCAAATGAAACCTATTAGGTAAAACAATTAAAACACTTTGATCTGATTGACGTGAGGAGTACGTAGATTGAAGGTTCTTGCTATTTGATAGAACATGAAATTCAATCCCAATTCTCAGAACTTGGTACACCTTAGTAGAACTGCATCTCAGAAAAGAAAAACATAACTTTGTTAGATATGTTTCATTTTATGATGAGTTATGTTCAATTGCCTAGCTCGTTTTGGGGGTATGTTGTTGTAAAAGAATATCATAATGTTGAACTAATAAATTGTTGTGTTATGACGAACCACTATCCTAAAAGCAATTACGATCGATTGAGGTGCCAATCATGTTGTTGGGTGCTCCCTAAAGTTATTCAAACGTGCACTCATCGAAATAAGGAATAGAAACAAAACCGATAAGCTAAGAATGATATTGAAAGGCAGAGAAATTTGAGAACAAAGAAAAGAGAAAATGAAGATGGTTTTCGTTAATGGGATGTTAGAGATGATTTTCAAGTTTGATCCTCCAAATGGTGAGATGAAGCTGCAATTTATAGAAGGGGGAAGTCCAACTGAAATTCGAAAATGAGAAGCAACGTGAGGAAAAGCGATTTTGGGATACGTGGCAAAACATCCTCTATTCACTCAAATAACCCCCTTACATAAGGAAGTTATTAGTTTAGTTTAAATTATTCTTAAAATAAATTAATAATGAATGAAATAGGTTTTTCAAAAATAGAAAAATTTGATAAACTAATTACACTTCATAGAACAAAATCACTAAAAGACAAAAAAATTTTATATTTAATTTTTCTATGAAGTGTAAATATTTTGTCAAATGTTCTGTTTTTAACAATTTCCCTTAATTAAATCATATTTAATAAATATTTCATATAAATGAACATCTCTCACATGACCTATAATTTTAATTAAATTCATTAAATAGAATTAAATTATTAATTAATTAATTGGTAAATTAAATACCTTATAGGGACATTTTTAAAAAATAGCAAAATAATTTAAAATATTTATAGGTTATGGCAAAATTTTGGCATATATCAATAATAGAAACTGATAGACTTTTATTACTGTCTATCAATGTCACTGATAGAAGCATATCAGTGTGCTTATTATTGATAAAATATGAAATTTTGCTATATGTTATAAATATTTTGTCAAATTTGTTATTTTTGACAACTTCCTTATCTTATATTTAATTTTATCCAAATATGAATCATATTCATATATAAATTTTTCTCATAACGTATAGTTTTAATGTGTATCATATATGCTTTAAATCTCAATCTATAGTTTTAATATAAATCCAATTCACACTAAATTTATATTTGAACTCATTCAAATATTTTATCTCACATAAATTAATTTTGAATCATATCTAAAAATTAAATTTATATTATAAAATTTAATTTAAAAATAAACTTTATATTATAATGTATCACCATACATCATATTAATTACCAAAGTAAATTTAGACATTTCAAATTACAATTAAATATATTAACCTAATTACCCTTTACGAGCTAGGAAGGAGACCTAATGGATCTATAGACCAGAAGCTACAACGATATGAGATTAATTGGCTAAACTTATTAACCACATTGATTAATATTTTTTAAATGCGTGTAGACTCTACTAAATAAAGACTCAAAGTTGAACTCTTCTCACTATAGATATATTTTTGTGTCTACAGATATAGACCAATAACAGTAAGTTGGTCTTTCACAATTGTTCGTAACGCCAGTTAGGTCAAATTACCATTTTGTCTAATGTCGAAAATGAGTGAATTTCATCTTGTGTGATTATGTTCCCAACTCCCTACTCGATCTTGTTCTTAAAATTATAAGCATATTGAGTTAGCAAACTAGCCACTCTCACCCGTACAAATAAAAGGACAATATTTCTCGAACGAAAATTCATAATACATTCAGGATTAAGACTAAGTTAGTTACCTAGTTTATCCTAATGAAATAGAAACTTAACTAGTTAACGAAGTTACGTCCAGGGGTTATTATTTTGTGGTCAGTCTTATGCAAACTCATTATATAGGATATCCTCACTCGAATGTCATATAAAAATTGCGTTGGATCATTGCATTTGTGTCAAATACAAAGTGAGCCACATCCATAGTGTTACTAGAATAAGATACCTAACCTTATCCCTATATTATAGATCTTTTAAGTTGTATTTCGAACATTGATCCATTACATACAGTTCAAGACTCATCAAACAGCTTAGGATGTTAGTATATTGAATTTAGGTTAATAAGAAAAAAATTAATAATCGAGAACACTTTATTGAAATTACAAAAATAACACTTTATTGATGACAGTTAACAAACCATTTACTATCTACGAGTTTTCAGACATAAAACCCAACAATTTGATGTCCCTTGGAACCACCACCTTTCGACTAATATTGATAATTGATTGACTGTTAAGTGTACTTTTAGGTTCACTTTATGACTACTGTGTGTTCCTATGGTATCACAATACTCTTATGACTCAAGTTAACGGTTCACCTAACGAGACTAGTAGTGGGTCCCTTACTGGGTACCTTTATACTCACAATCTCTTTATCTTTAACTTTTTAGGCAAAGGTAAAGAGATGAGCAAGCTGGCGAGTGATAAGAAGAACATGTGACCTGCTATATAGGGACTCTACGTTCTTTCTTCTGCTATTTCCATGTTTTCTATGATTTGACTGCTATATGTTTTTTTTTCCTTTTGTTAAGAACTTAGTGAACATTTTACATTATATTTTCTCCAAAAGTTAGATAAGTTTCATATTAGGTTTCTTTTCTTAATATTTTTTTTCTGGTTTGCCAAACTTTTATTTTTTTTTTGTTTTACTTTTATTTAACAAAACAAGTAAACTTTTCCTTGCTTAGAAGTTTGAAAATTTTATTTATTTTAAATAATGTCCTTGATTTCGAAAAATTAAATTATATATAATTAAATTTATCCTCAATCACTATCTTAAATTTCAGAATTAATATATTTAATAGACAACGCTACATTTGTAATTTTTAATTAAAGATGTTTGCGAACCCGTTATAGTGATCCAATATCTCTTCTCAACTGATGAATGCTTTTGATTTGGGCAGCCGGGAAGGAAAAAAAAAAAAAACCCAGAACCTTTAAAACCCTTTTGAACGGTTGGTTTATCACTTTACCTTCGGCCGTTAGCTTTCCGGCCGCCGCCACCAAAACTGATTGTCGCCGTTCGAGTCGTTCGCCAACGAGATTATGGTTACAAAGCTCTTCCTGAGGCCACAGTCGCTTCCTTTCACTGCCTTTACACCGAAATTCATCTTCCCCCATAACATTTTTCTCCCGATATGCTTCACCTCACCGTTTTCCTCCACCACAGTCCACTCCCAATCTCAATTCTCTCACCAAAGCC
>JBBPDI010000004.1:8192747-8208075 GCA_037974545.1 Cucumis variabilis
GGGTTTTCTTACCACTTTTTTCTGTAGTTTAATTTTGATTTCTACTCGCTGTGAAAATAGCAAAACCCTCTTCAAAATTTCCCAACCTTCGCTTAAACCCCAAATCTGAGTGACTCTCGTAAAAATTGTTTAGTCACTCTAAAATATAAAGTGATTGAAGATCGAAAATATAAAGTTACTCTAAAAATTGTTTAGTCACGGAGTCTACAGCTTTCTATTTAACATGTTAATAAATAAAAAAATTTCGATGAAATGTCCTATTTGACTCCAAAATTTGTGTCAATGAATTTAATTATTTTAAAATTTTAAAATAATAATTGATCCAAGATGTAAAATTGGTTTTTTTTCCTTCATAAAATCTCTAATTTTTTTTCTCGTGTATCTAACAGATGAATGACATTTAAAATAAAAAATTAAGATCATAATTTTAAAAATTCACAAACTAAAACAAAAACTCTTCTACAGCATGAACAATAACATATATACCAAATATGATTATTTGACAAATGATTTTCTTGGACGCGTAAAAATTAAGTTGATACTAACTTTAAATTTGACGATACCAACTTGATACTCATCAGGCTATATTAAGGAGTATGGTTAGAAACAGAGGCAACACTAACATAATTATAATAGTAATTTTTTGGAGAGATAACATTATCTGAATTGCAAAAGAGAAAGGGAAAAAGGTGAACTGTGACTGTGGACCAACAAGAAGGGAATGATGTGATAACAGCGGCGGGAATATTCTTAAAAGATAGAACTGACGGCGGAATACCATGCCACTGCCGGTTTTATTCATGTTACTTGACGGCGTTAAACTCGTAATGACGATGTTGTACATTCTACGTCGTCGTTTTCTTCTTCACAGACCCACAGGTAACATCAACGTAAACAACGACTCTTACCTCATCAAGATATTTATGCGAAAATTACCTTTTGTTTTTTCAAAAATTAACAAACTATTCACTATATTCTTCTCTATAGTTTAATATTTCAAAATTAATTTTTATTTAAAATAAATAAATAACGACAATAACCATTTTCATGTCATTAAATAAATGCATGTGAATAATTTGAGTAAAAATGTTATTTGCTAAAATAAAAAAAAATAGTGGTTTTGTCATTTACAACTTCTACTTTCATAAACTACTTCTAACTTCATGGGTCAAACACACCCTTACAAACCTATACTAACATACAAATTATGGAGAGATTGTGATAGATTATATTCAAGGGTTTGGTAAGCATTTTTTATTCCACTTGGGACGTGGTTGAAAAACTATTTCCAGATAAATGCACTTTAATCAATTATTTCTCTATTAACTAAAATCAAGTTGGATATTACCAACACTATGTTAGGTAACTTTTTTTTTTTCTTCTATGAAATTGTATTTACCACCCCTAAATTATGGGGTTGGTTACAATTTATACATGAAACTTTTTATTTGATTAATTATCTCCTCTAATATGTTAATGGTTACCATGAGGGCATTTTCCAAAACAATATTTATTTGTAGATTATTTTATGGATTTAGTGTCATTTTAGGATAGTTTTAAAAAATATTGGTAAAATTAAGGTGATCCCTTTTTTTATTTTATCTTTTATACATTTTTTAAAATAAATTTTATCTTCACAAATTTCAAAAGAAAATGTAGTTTTAAAGTAATGGCTAGTGACTAAATCAACGAGTTTGTTTCTCTATTGAAAAACTAGATAATTCTTTTTAAAAACCAATGATAAAATTTGTTTATTCATCAAAATATAATCACACAACAAATATTTTAAAAAATGGAAAGTAACAATTAGTTTGACCCTTTTTGTATTTCACAAAATTATTTACAATCGAATTGGTAAAACATAAAGCACACAACTCCCCTTTAATGTTTCCAATAACCACACTCAATCAATTAATTGAAACTTTTAATTGTACCTAAATTGCACATTGTTTAGTTCAAGGTTGTAGTAACATCAAGTTATGTTTATGCCTTGAAAAATGTATGATAATTTTTTAAATGAAAAATTGTCAAAAACAGTAAATTTGACAAAATATTTACAACATATAGCAAAACTTTCAGATCTTATCAATAATAGACATTGAGAGCCATTGATATGTTTCTATCAGTGGTATTGATAAATAGTGATAGAAGTCTATCAGTGGCTATCATAGATAGAATCCAAAGTTTTGCTATAAGTTGTAAATATTTCAATTTATTTTGCTATTTCAAGAAGATGTCTATTTTTAAATTTTAATTTATTGCCTTTTTTTTATTCTATTCTATAGTATATATATAAAAGCTTCAATGTGGATAAACTTTTTTCTCTCCATTGTACCATTAGTTTCATTTTGTGTTTCAAATCACTTTTTGGTTTTATGGTAATTTTATTTTATTTTTGATATAATTAATTATGAAACTCACTCTCTCCCACTACTTTTTGAATTAAATATATTCGAGTTTAGTAGAACTAAAGTAATTAAAATATGAGGATGCGAAAAGTTGGAAAGTTCATTTAAATTTTAGAAAGTAATAAAAACTTAAATATCTTATAAAACTATTCACTTCCTATCTCCTACCTATTCATATTCCCTTTTTTCATAATATTTATTTTGTATATCTTTCAACTTTTCAAAATTCTTTTTTCTTTTCAAATCTTTTGTATATAAATATTTCATTCTTTTTATTTTCTATTCATGTTCACGTATCATAACAAAAAGTTAGGGTGTGAATAAAAAATAAAACCATATTTTTCATTATGTTCTAATTTTTTTTCTTAATTTTATTTTGTTCCCTATTTTTATATAGAAATATGTTTATATATATATTCATTCATTTATAGATTTTTGTGATGCCTAGGAGCAAGCAATTCACCCAAAAAAAAAGGATGCAAAGAAATTGATAAGTACTTAAAGATAAATAATGTAAAAGTGAGAGACTAAAGATGGCTCTACAATTAGTTTCTAAATTTGATTGCTCCCTTAAGGAGTGACAACAAGCTTTGTTAATGTCCACCCTTTTTTAAAGGGGTCTAGTTCATTGTGGCTAGACAAGAGGCTCCTAACTTATATTTGACAAGACAAAAGTGTTTAAACCGTCTCAACTTCTAAAGAGTACTCCTGTTATTTTTTTTAACTCTATCTAGGCTAGGTTTGGACTAAGTGCATCATAGGAAAGTCATGGCAAAGGAACAAAGGAAGACAAAGCTAGAAAAGCATCCAAGCACTTATTTATTATAAGTGCAATTAAACATTCACAACATACATACCATTTTCTCAATCAAGCATTCACATCTCAATAAAGTATGGCTAAAAAGTGGCTTAAAACAAAAAAGACAGCAGCTTCTTCTCAAATTTCAGCACATATACTCATCAAAATTCAGAATTTCACATCATAAACCCGAGCTCAGTGCTCAAGGGCTGATAGTCATGCTTTTTATGAAAAATCTAAGCTAAGAAGCTATAATGCTCATTATTATAAGGAATTAAAAATTTTTGAAAAATTTTGAAATCACCCAAGTAATTTAGGCTAAACATGCAAGCTAACCCAACCCCACTTAAAAAATTATTTTGTTCTCAAAGCTTTTGAAAATTAAAGTAAAGGGAGAAACATAAGGGAGAATAGTGGACTCCTCTAGAAGGATCGACATCCTTGACTTTGGTTTGAAGCTTGCACGAATAAACCTCTTCATTCCTTTTTTATTGATTATTCATTCTTGTTCCTGGAAATCAAAGGAAATTCTCTCAATTTTATTTATTACTAAAATTAGGATACATATAAGTCTCGACTAGTCTAAAATAATTATAACATAAAAAAACTCATTTTCTTCCAGCCTATAATAATTAAAATTTTAAAATATTTATGAAATGTATTGTGTAAATAATTTCACTTGACAAAAAAATTTAAATTTCATTCATTTTTCTTCCACTTTTTGGTACCCATATTCGGTTTCTTAGATTTTCTTATTTTAAATTTCAATGGAAAAATCCAAAAGAAAAACTCCTAAAATTTCTCAAATACTTTCAAATCTTAAATTCTTCTATTCCATAGGTTTTATCTTTGTCCCTATTCAGGCATTTTCTTTTTTCCAAAAACAAAATTGATCGTTCAAACATGTCACTTTTAAAAGTTCTATTTGTTTTTTTGTCTCAATATAGATTCAATTCGAAGATAGCCAAGTAAAAAAGGTGTTATTTGTGAAAGATGAAGAGCTTTTGGTGCTAGTTCCAACCATCACCAGTTAAATTCTATCTAAAATATAATGAAGCCTAGCTCAAAGACAATTTATTAATGGAGTGGGAAATAGTTAAACTTTAAAATACTATCATGTTACATAACTTGAAAAAAACAACAAAAAACTCCTACATTTTTAGTTAATGGAAACACTTGCCTTTTATCCTTCACTCAATAGCAACATCATGCTTTTAGTCTGTTTTCAAAGAACAAACCTGAAATTATGAAAAAGAAAATCGAATTCAAATGTAAGATCACAACTAAAATGAAAAATTTAGTCGTAGAGATGAAAATTTAAGCATCTTCTAATAGTACAGGAGCTACAAAAGAGCTCTTTTCAACCTCTACAATAACCGATTGAATGCTAACATTCGTACAAATGTGCCTATATAGTGGACGTCAGAATTCTGTCTGAGCATGGTTTCTAGCGGCCTCGCATTAATGTCAAATGGAACAGGTTTCAAGAGGTCTCATTTTGGAGAGTCAGTCATCCTTTTCTCTTAAACAAATTTGTCGGCAAGATGTTGATGAGAGATAAGGATGACATGATAAAAAGTAATTACAAATGTTTCGAAGTGTTTTAAACACTTGAAGTATACTAAAGAATAATGACTTTGGAACATATACATATACTAGTTAAATAGGTTGTAAGTTATAAACTTTGTCAAAATCCAATATTTTAATCTCTAGACTACTGCCCCATGAGATTTAAACATGCATTTTCTAATTGTCCACCTAAACAAACATGTTGTATCACATCCAACTAAGTCCATAAGACTCGTATAAATGTTTACAAAAATAAAATCATATCAAATAAAATAACCCCTTAATAAATAAAATAGCCCCCAAAAAGTGGGGTTGTTTTAACGTTTATGAACCTAACAGAAAGTTAAAACGACCCCACTTTTTTGGGGCTATTTTATTTATTAAGGGGTTATTTTATTTTATTTTTGTTAACTTTATATGATATAAATGTTTAACACCGCATTATTCTTTTTTTATATTAGGTTCCTAGATGGTGGGGTGTATAGATAGAATGATGATTCTATAACCCTACTGATAGTTTCATTCTTAACATTCGTAGACACGATGCATGACAACTATCCAATTCTATTTCATGTTCTCGAATGGCTTGGTTTGACAATAATATTAATCTTTGTGTTTTGTTTTCAAAAAATAACAGTGCTTACTGATCTTTTTCTTTTTCCATTTGGCATTTTACTTTTTCTACCTAGCTTTCTTTTCCTAGAATATAAGCATTGATAACAAATAATATGGATGATAAAAAAAACTTAATCGCTCACTTGGTTCAGCCACTAAAAGCTCTTCTACTTTAGAAACAAAAGTTGAGTTTGAGTAGGTAGATTTGCTCGTATTGTATGAGCTGTTAACTGAACTCTCAATTTCATCGAGACCAATTTCTCACTGAAACATGGTCTTGAATTCTCTAGAAATGTTCTATAGACAAAAATGAAGAACAAAAAACTACAATAATGTCTATAAAAAGTTATACAGGAAAATCTAAAAAATAGATATGTAAGTCATAACAACCTTAAGTTCTCTTATAGTGGGTTCAAATGCACGTAAGGTCTTTTCCAGAGTCCGAGCAACCTACACGTAAATAAGTTAAGTCAACTAAAGTTGGGACTTACTGATATGTTTTAGGTTAAATCTTCTAAAGAATTTAACAAAAACCTGTCCAAAATGGTTTTTCAGGTTTTTTGTTAGACTTGGTGATCAATGTCATGTCAAGTTGTTTTTATCTGATGCAAAGTCCTAGATGCTTTCAATAAAAATAAAAAAAAAAAAAAATTCCTTTTTGTTTGATAGTTGGTGGAGATAGTTAAAGTTTCAAAAGAAAACTTGAGGTTGATCTATTTTGAAATCCAATTCTAAGTTCAATGGATGAGCTTGCTTGAACAAAAAAAAAAAATCTTTCTAAAGCTTCAACTTTCAAGTTCCTGGAGGCCTCTGAAGAGAAGTTCTTTAGAATTTCACTCAGGCAGATGTTATATATGTTTTAATTAAATGCAAGATTTCAATAAGGAATTACCATCTTCCACAACCAACACCTTGGAAGTTCTACAAAAATAGATCCCCAAGTGGTTGAAATTGAGAAAAAAAAAAGTTAGCCAGACAACCTAGCATATTCACAAGTCACAACTCCAAAAGGTACAAACATTACATGAAAAATTGCTAAATAATAAAAACAAAAATTGTACCCTGAGTGGTCATATTACTTCATGCAAGTGATTCACGTCATCTTGCATAACTTCATTAACAACAACTTTGCTCTGTATAGCTTTGGCACGTTGGGCATACCTCAAGGGGCTAAAACTTCCACTCTTGTAGGTGCAAAAACAACCTAAATAAATTTTCATTTGAAGAAGAAAATGAATCTTCGAGGTAAGAGGAGCTCTGCAATATTATATTAACCTTTATGATAGAGAAATGGCACAACCATCACTAATTTTGCATTTCTGATAGCGTGTGGAAATGACTGTTATTATAGTCCTTTTCGTTATAATAATGAGGTTAAAACGCATAAAGGATGCTCAGAACGCATAACTTATTTTGTAAAGGCATAAATACTTAGAAACATGGTTTAATAAATGTTGTTCCTGTTTTACGCGATTATCATGTTTAAATGCAAGACAAGTGAGAAAAAACATAAAGGATCATTTCACACACGACATCTCGTGCAAAGACAATGCGATGGATCATGTCGGGTGATTAACAACTCCAGGCAACGAACCTCAACATCACGCAAGGAAAGCTCACAAGAAGACAATAATGGTAGTTGGAATGATGTGACTTCATAGTGGCAGATGATAGTGCTGACACACTCAGAGGAACAGAGTTTTCCCGTTGAAAAGTAGCCTATACAAGCACTTCATCCTCACCGAGAGAAAGGAGGGAGCTCGAATAGGCCAGAGAGAAAGAGAGACTCAAATGGTCGGTGAAAATTACAGAGAAAGAGCTTGAACAAGTTACCTGGAGATTATACAGCTGTGATAAAAGAAAATATTATTTTTTTGTTGATCTCCAAACTTGTAGTAACATTTTCCATTCTTCTATCTTTCCATTTTTTTTATTTCATTATAGTGTCTATATTGTTCATATTGTATAGTGGACAAAGGCCTATATTCTTTATACATAGATTGCATGTTCATACCTTTTCAATCCATCATTTCTTAACATCTCATTTATCTGCGTGTTATTAAATGAGAAGAGTTGTGATAAGTTCTTGATAAGGAGTTCAACTTATAAACCTTATTGTATTAGTTGAGTTATATTCGTCGCTTGGCTAGTGTAAATCGTCAATTGCCCCGAAGGGTAAGTAGCAAGGATAAGACTAATGTGCATAGGGAGGAGTTTAGTGACAAAATTCACCTTAGTGAGGTAGCTTCCAATATTTGTATCTCGAAAGGTAAACAAGTGCACACAATAGGTACCAAAAGGTTATTGTCCTTAAACGAGAAGTCCTATAAGTATTACGAGTTACGATCTATAGGTATAATTTATCTAAGCAAGCATAGTCATTTGCATTTCGAAAGGTGAACAACTGTGGCGTCTAAACACTTCGAGAGAAAGTTGCCTTAATCATGTGCCCATTATGCAATTATAGCGCATTAAGGTTATCGCAACACCTAAGCATCTAATAGTAAGTAGAATTTCCTTCACCCGTCATCTGCATACAAGTTAGTTAAACTCATTCTCCCTTAGCTTAATTTACTCTCTATGCACGAGTCTCGAGCTGTAAATAAGGAGTCGTAATTAGCGTTACATTCTTTCAATTTAATTATCATAAAGCATAAACGATAAGTGGAATCTAGAAGTAACATCTATAACAATTCCCTGTGTTTGACCCTGGATCAACCAGGTAAACCTGTGGTTTGTTTGTTTGCACTTGGGCGAGCCATAGAGAAACTTATACTCAATGACTTAAGAGTTATGCGATAAAGAAGTACATAGGAGCACTTCAAACGCAATGATCATGACTCATGACTCATCACCCAAAATAAAAAACAAGCAATACTGAAAGTTATGATGAGTGCATTAAGCGCAATGACTTGACTTAGTGAAATATTGCTACAGTAACTTTTATGAACAAAACCATTAAATCTAAGTCCACAACATAAGTTTTTTTTTTTTTTTTGCGGAAGTCTTTCCAAGGTAAAAAAGAAAGGCTTAAGGTGCAACGAAATATGCGAAGGTTAGGCAGATCTGAAGTTCTCGCAATATTCTTTGTGTCTTTGCTTTTTTACAAGTCAAAACCTTGCTTTTCATATGTTCAAATCTTTGCTATTTTCTGAATTTCATTTTCCAAATCAATATCTCTGTCTTATGGTGCCTTCATTAGGAGTATTAAGAACGAAGGACATATTACTTTTTTAATATGAGTTGATCTAAAAATTAACCGAGGACAATAAAATAATGAAAATTTGTTATAAGTGATGATTTGGAAATGACACTTATATTTGACAACTTGTAAATCTTGTTTTTTCTTTTTTTTTTAAAAAAAAAGAAAATTTGGCAAGACATATTATATATATAAATCCATCGATTAATTGAAAGTATATTTTACTTTTTTTAGAAAAAAATTATTTACTTAATACTTATTTTATTATAAGAAAGAGATTTCAATTTAAATCTTTATATTTTAAATTGTATTGATCGATAAACTTAATTACATAATATATGTATTTTTGGTAAATTAGTTAGAAGTTTGGATTCTTTTATTTCATAGTTGATTTAGGGGTTTCCTCGATCATTGTGTAAATTGATTTTTTTAAAAAAATATAATAAAACATTGATTAAGGGTGTGTTTGGATTGATTTTTGAAGTGTTTAATTTTTAAAATAATTCATTTTAAGATAATTGAGGTGTTTGACATTGGTTTAAAGTAATTTTTAGAAAAATGAGATTATGAAATAAATCATGAGGCATTTTTAAAAATAGCAAAAAAATTAAAATATTTACAAGCTATAGAAAAATTCTGAATTCTATCCATGATAGTCACCAATAGACTTCTATCGTTAGTGGCTATCAATGTCTATTATTGATAGAATCTGGAAATTTTGTTATATGTTGTAAATATTTTGTCAAATTTGCTATTTTTTACAATTCTCATAAATGATCTTAGAGAAAATACATTCAATCAAATTTGAGAATAAATATTTATTTGGTGTTTAATAAGAAATCCCTTCCAAATATGTATTTTTCTCCTACGTATACATTTAAATATAGAGATTTGCAAATACTCCTCTCTCAGGCAAATCTAATTCGCCTTAACATCCGTGAAAGAAATCATGGGGACATTAATGGAAAACATGATTGTTCGGTTCATGAAATGAAGATGAACGAAAAACGTGGTTGAATTGCACATCTTTTTGTCTAGTTGATATTATATTGTCTTTCGAAAAAATTATTTATCTTATTTATATTTTGTTGTTGGAAATCAATTATTTTTTTTTATAGTTATGTGTTTACATTTCAAGATATTTGTGCTTTTAAAATTGAATTGTCCAAAAAGATTAATAAAAAAAAATGAAATTAATGTTTAGTTTCAAGTAGGGGTATTTTTAAAAATAGAAAAATAAATTAAAATATTTACAAGGTATAACAAAATTTTAGATTCTATCACTATAGCATATCAATGACTATGATAGAATTTGCTATAAGTTGTGAATATTTTATAAAATTTGCTATTTTAAAAAATTTTCCTTTCAAGTAACTAAAAAATTAGTAATTTCAAAATAACTTGCAATTAATTTTATAATATCTTTTTTATAAAATATTCCAAATGTGTGTATTTCTTTATGAAATTAATTCATAATGTTTAATAGTCTTTTATGGTAATTTGATCTACATATAAATATTGTTAGTAAAGGACAAACCAAACACAGTTTTGCATATAAACATTTATAAAGAGGTCAAAAGAGCTTTGTTTTTTTCTTTGAATAATCCACTAATTTTTGTCTCTTTTGATTAGCGACTACCGATCGTTTAACCATCGCATATGGCAGCATACTCCATCGTGCATTATAATGAGTGGGCCTCGACATCAAAATTAAAGCCCAATTGACATATGGATTAAACTAAGAAATTTTGTTATATGGGTTTACATTGTAGGAGGTGAAATAGGTTTGGGTGGTTCATCCCGATTTCTTTGATAATTTTCGTGTTAGGTTTAGGCTAGATTTGAAGTTGTCATAGTTTTCAAAATAATTGATTTCATAAAATCAACTATAAAATAAAGTAAATATTTCGAGTCATGTCTAAATAAATGAACTTTTTTAAAAAGATTAAAAAATAAACACTTGAGAATGGGTGTAGAAATATTTATATTATTTGGAGTCAAATGCAAGAGGGGTTCTCTTGCTAACTCCAAGTTTCCAAATCCATGAGAAAATCTAATTTAAAGTCTCTCTCTCTCTCTCAATTTTCTCAAACAAAAGGCTCCATGGTTTGCAAAATGGTGAAAGAAAATTGAACAAATTGCCTTCTATTTTCACCTTTTTAGAGTTTGACGATTTAATTTTATATATAGAGAAGTTAATTATTACAAACTCAAAATATAGGGTTGTCATTAATATAAATGTCGTAGTTTTTTAAATAACGATGAATAGTTATAAAATTTAGGGGGCTATGAGCTCCTATAATCCACAGTTTAAGAGTTGATAAGATATAAAATTAAGAGTCAACTAGAATAATAGTAATTTTAAAATTGTCATTTTGAAATAGCAAAATCATTTTTTTTTTTACAATTGGCAAATCGAAAAAAATAAGAAAAATAAGAATTTAGAAACACGAATAATACCCTTACATACATGATTGCACACTATTTTCTCAAGGTAAAATTTTAAAAAAAAAAATTACACTTTCATAAACACTTACGTGATGGGGATTAGGAAAAGAGTTTTGGCCCAAAACTTGTTTGGGCTAAGGGTTTGCATTTTTTGGAATTAGGGCTAAATAACCCTACAAACTTTTCTACTTCATCTTCTCATAACTTTACAAATGTTCTCACTTCATCTTATCATGATACTACACTCATAACCATTCCCCAAACACATGTTATAATAACATTACAATCATAACCCTTCCCCAAAATATATATTATCATAACACTAGGATTATCATAATCTTTTTTTTTTCCATAACTCTTTCCCTCCCCAAATGCATCCTTAGTCTTCTTCCAATTTCAAAAATTATTTCTTCTTTAATTTTAGAAAACCATTGGTTTCGTAGTCTTCATTTTTTTCTTTCTTTCTTCTTTTTCTGTCTTCTTCCTTCTTCGTTCTTTTTCATTCTTCCTTCTTCTTCATCTTCCTTGTTCTTCCGTCTTCTTCCTTCTTCCTTCTTCCTTCTTCCTTCTTCTTCCTCTTCTAACTTCTCTATTGTCTACGATATTCTTTTGTCTATGATTTTCACATTCAATCACTCAAAAGCATAGTTGAAATAAGCTTTCAGTAGAAAAAACAAGCATCGTCTACCGTATTTACTCATTTTCTTCTACTTTTGAGGAGATATTTTGGTTTCATTTTTTTAAAAATAATCTGTATTATTTAATAAATATAATGCACGAGATTTAAGGGATATTTCATTTTAAAAAATAACACAACAATTTAGCTTATTTTGTTGAACAAATATTTTAGTTCCTTTTTTTAATAACCAATTGGTAACTAGCACGTTAATTTTTCATTTAATTTGACTAAACAAAAAGATAGTAATTAACTACACAAATAGTATGAAGCTATATTTATTTACTCATGATTTTTTGAAATACATTTTTCAGTTCTTTTCTTGAGAGGCCTTTTACTCAATACTTGTTATATGCGTGTGTATAAATTAAATGGACTAAAAGATATAAGGAATTTGATAGTATGACTATGAAACAATCCATTCGATCAAACTTTAGATTGATGAGTATTTTTTTATATTCTTATGTATCAATTATATATCGAATGTTGTAATTATACCTTGAAGACGTTGACCAAAAGGCTTATATTTTTTAGCATAATATAATTTACATGTAATTATTTAAAATGTAGGTTATAGTAATGAGGTAGAAGATATTGAATATAATACATAAGAGAAAGAGCAAAAATAAAAGCAAGGAAGAGATTGGAGAACAATTAGAAAGCCATGAAAAATTATTTCAAAACCACATAAGACACCAATTGCTGAAGAAAAAATAAAAAAGGTAGTGTTCCTTTCTATTCTTTATAAAATGGATGTGTGTAATAATTAATATAATTTTCAACCTTGAAGACAAGATCAAGGAAGACTAAACATGGTTTATAAAAAGTTATTAATATTGGAGAAAGAAGTGAGGTTTGTAATACATGCAGTGCCCTTTATTATAAGTAATATTTTTTCGTTAATTGTATTGAGGTTGGTTTTGTGTTTGTGACTTGTTGCATAAATAGAAGAACTACATATATTTGTGTTGTGATTGGTTAAATTGTTATAGATCAATTATTCTTTAATTGCATGTATTTGTGTTCTGGCCTGTTGAATAAAAAACTGAATATGTTGTTTATGTTGTGACTGGTTGCATAATTATAGATTATTTATTGTTGAACTACATATATTTTTTTCGTTGTGACTTGTTGCATAAATAGAAAAAATGCATATATTTGTGTTGTGACTAGCTGCATAAGAAATGAATATGTTGTTTGTGTTGTAACTGGCATCATAAATACATATTAATTATTTGAAGAGCATATATTTGTGTTGTGACTGATTGCATATTTATTATGTCTTTTATTGTCTTAGGATGGATTATACCTAATATCAATCCAAAAGAGAAATTGACCATTGAGAATAAATCTTGAAACTAAGTTAGAAGTAATTAAAAAAACGAAGAAAAACTAGATGTTAGTCTAAACACTTTTTTGGACCCTTCCTTGACTTTGCCGATACAAAAACAAGGGTCTTTAACTAAGATGTCCCAAAATGATATACTGTATTTCAAAATTGACCTAAACTTTTCAAAATTTTCAGAAATGTCTTAAATTGACTAATATTTTACACAGATATAAGGCTAGATGACCAATTTACCCATATTTATTATTAATAATATATTAAAAAATAGAAAAAGGAAAGTGGACCATTATTAATATTTGCATTTATTAGATATCTTATGTAAATATGGTAAGTGATTAATTATATTATAATAGTATTATAATAAAAATTGTCCCTTAATTATTTTTATTTTAGTGATTTTGTTCCAAAATTCTTTCCTCTCGATATCTCTCACTTTCCAATCTCTCTCCGTCCATTCTTTTTTTTTTCATATATTCAACCTAATTATAGTATATATTGAATAATATGATGTATATTTTATGAATGAAAGGTTCTTATCTCATTTTTTTTATAGAAGGTGGACCGACAATGAGAGAAATCAGGGAAGTGGGTTACAATTTAGGAAATTAAAAAAAAGGTAAGAGTTTTCTTTTTCGAATACGTTGAATATTAATTTATCTTCTTCACAAAAGACGTCAAATAATAGAAGATTGGGGGAAGTATAAACGGTGAAGAAGAACATCGACAGTCGACTGATACAGTGATCTTTCGAAAAAAAATTCGCAAAAATTGAAGATTAGTAAGAATTTATATTTCATATTCAAAATACATCAGAGTACATTTAGTATATTAAAGATAACATCATTTATGTATTATTGAATATATGAAATAGTATATATGTAACAAATCACATAAAATATATGTATTATGCAGTAGTATATATGTAAGAATTCAAAAAAAATATTGATCGGATAGATAATCTGTGTATACAGTGGTATATAAATGCAATAAAAAAATCACAAAACATAGAAAAAAATATGTATATGTATTATTGAATATATGCAGTAGTATATATGTAACAAATCACAAAACATAAATGAATTATTCAGTAACATACATGTAAGAAATAAAAAAAATACTAAATGGATATATAATCTGTGTATATATTGGTATATATATGTAGTAAGAAAAAACCACAGAACATGAAAAAGAATATGTGTATGTATTATTGAATATATGTCGTAGTATATATGTGACAAATCACAAAATATAAAATTATTATTCAATGGTATACCATAGTATATACGAATGATTTGATATTTAATAAAAATTTTATGTCGAACATGATAGAAAGATGAACTGAATAATAAAAAATTAAACAAAATAGAAGGAACATGACTGAAATATATGCTACGAAACGGAAGAAAAAATAACAAATGGCCGAAATTTTTTTCAGAGAATGTTCACGGGTGATAAAAATGATGAGATAATGTTATATTTAATTATTAAATTATTTCATATTAGAAAAGATTTCATTTTATTTTGAATTAATAAAATATTTATAATAAATTTATACAATTAATAGGTCAAATAAGGAAGTTATAATAAATTGAGTATAATCTACCTAAGAAAATAATTTGAATTTAATTTTGAAAATTATATATAATTAATAAATATGATAAGATTATAATTGTCGTAATAATATAGAAAAATATAATAAAAAGAATAAATAATAATTTAAGACATCTGTCAAAATTTCTCAGTAAATTTAGTTCTTTTTGTCTAAATCTTTCCAAAAACAATGTAAATCAAAATCTTCTAAAGAATTAAGCTTCTTCGTTTGGTCTTAGAGAATCATTTAACCCTTGGGTGGGCTCGCTAATAAACTATTACTTTTAGTAAAGGGCCAGCCTGCGTTGAGAATTGGGCTATTTTGACACGGCCTATTTAATGGGCCGACCCAGATTCAAGTGGCCGACGTTATGCCGGCATCTTCTACACATGCCCCAGAGTCCAACGCCAGAACTGAAGAAACCAGCCGAGAGACGACGATAGATTCTTGCTTTGCAGTGATTTGACCGCTAATGAATCCTTCAAATCCAAGTTTCTTCTTCGTTGATCCAACCGTTTTTCTCTATCTTCTTACTTGAAATACAGTGTTTCTATTCCGACTGTAGCATTTTATCTGCACTTTTTTTTCGGCATCTAGATCTAAGCTTACTGTAGATTCTTTGGTTGTTTCTATTTGATTTTCCCGAAGAGTGATTGATTGAATTATCCGGTA
>JBBPDI010000004.1:8253191-8267716 GCA_037974545.1 Cucumis variabilis
AAGTGGTAATGTTTTTAGAGACACCAAGGACTCCTAAAGGCATCCAAATCCCAAACAACAAAGCAAATAGCATAACTCTTGTTTTGACTGAATGACCACTCCTAATCCAAAACAGCTTCATTATTCTTCTGCTTTAAACACTTGAACAAAATTTTCCTTTCATTACACCATCAATCCAAAGCCTATCTCCTGAAGAAAAAATAAATAAAATGAAAAATTGAATTCCCAAACTGAGATTAAACATATCAACTCCTAAACAAATGGACAGTTTTCCTTATCTTTTCCATACACTTTTAATCTTTGCATGAATTGAGTATCATCTACTATTTCTCCATTTCATTTTAACACAAGATATAAATAAATTTCTTTGTCTACACCTTCCCCATTAGCCTCTCCATCCTCCCCTCTATCTCATTTATTTCACTCTGCTTCTTTTTCTTAATTAAACAAATAAATAAATAAACTTAAATGCAACGTTGTTGCACCAATTAAAAGTAGACACGTGTCAACATCTTTTAGAATACTTATTAATTTCTTCTTGACCAAAAGTTGGAAAGGATGAGACTCTCTGCTGACTAAACAGACCTAAGCATTGCTTTTCTTTCCTCTATTAATTCCACCCAATCATCATCTTCCTTCCAAACTTCACTTTCTCTAACTTCTTCCTACAAGTTTTCTTTCTTTCTTTTTTTTTTTTCTATGAATGGAAGGGAATAAAATGAAAAACCACCAATTTCAATTCAACTTTCCTTTTATTTAATCTTTTTTTGGAAGCAAACCCACAAGAAACTCCTAAATTGAAAAGAAAGAAAACCCACATACCTCAAAAAACACTTTCTCCTTCAATAAAAACCAAGCAAAACTCCATATCACTGTCAACTCTCAAGATCATTAACAACAATTATTTTACATCAAAGTTCATTAATTTGGTTCTAAACCCAGACTCTTTGTACAACAAACTCAATTAAAAAAAAAAAGATGAAAAGCATCATTTAATTAAGTTTCTTACAAGGCTTAATAATAATTAAAAATTTCCAAGAAAAAACACTTACCAAGATGTTGAGCTCATCTCCCATGAAGTCTCCAATTAATTCTTCAAAATTGCTTCCCATCTTGTTCTCTCAAATTTTCACTTGAACTTTTTCTTTTAAGAGAAAGAAATCTTATATATTCCTTTGATTATTATCCTCTCCCATCTCCCACATATGAGATATTTCTCTCCAAAGGCAGTCAGTCACAGCACCCAACACATTGTCAGACAAACACCTCTCCCAATATGTTGGCTACCTTCCTCTTAATTATTGCGTTTTCTTTTCCAACGAAATGACAATCATGCCCTTTAATTTATCCTAATTTCCTTTTTGCCCTCGACTCCTCTCATTCAATTCCCTCTCTTTGCTCTTTGTTTTCATATTATTTTCTATTTTGACTTTCTTTAAACTACCATAGCTTTTACAATCATTTCGAATAGCATTAGTTTTTTAAAACAAAATTAACTTATAGTTATAGTGCGTTTGAATTACATTTTCAAGTGATTAAATTAAAAATTAAGTTATTTTCGAAAAAAGTTCATGAATTTGGCAACCTTCTAAAATAAATTTATAAAATAACGTGGTTTAGAATAAACATTTAAAACCAACTTTTAGAAAAATAAATTATGTGTCTTTAATGGTTAATCTCTCCAATTTGTATGAAACAATCTGGCCAACACATTCAACTACCCTCACAAACCAACCTTCGACAACCATCTCTATCAACTATCATCCGTCATCATTGTTTTTTGTGGTCGTTGCCTATCAACTTTGGTTGGTCATTTTTATATGACCGTTGTTGGCTTATTTTTGTCATGTTTTATGTAACCATTAACGGTCAACTTTTGTCAATTGTTTTTCTACTACTATTATCAGTCAGCTGCTAACAACTAGTTTTTTTGTGATTGTCATCATTTGACTTCCAACGACCATTGTCACCAACCTCTTATTATCATTTTCTTGTAACTATCTCTGACCACCTTAAACCAACATCCTCGATGATCGTTGTCGAACTTCTATCAAAATCTGCATGAAAAAATTATATATATAAATCCTTTACTATATGATAAATCAAACAAATTTTTACCTAAGAATACTTTTGAAAAAAAAAAGTTGCCAGACATATATGTTTTTCTTTCTAGGATTTTTTTTTTTTTAAAAAAAAACTGTTTAAATGAAAATGCATTTTTTAGAAAACGTTTTTTTTTTCTTGAAGTCATTCCAAATAGGCCATTAGTTATATAAACATAAATGATTATAATTTCTATTATTTTTCATATTCATATATAATTTATAATTTTTTGTAATATAATTGTTGACCCTTTTCAAATATAACAAAATAAACTAAAATATTTATAAAATATAGTAAAATTTCAGATCCTATCAATAATAAATATTGATATGTTTGTATTAATGACATTGATAAAATAATAAAATTCTATCAAATTTAATTTGATTAGAGCTTATAAATATTTTAATTTATTTACTATTTTAAAAAATATTACAATTATTAAATAAGTTGTTTTGCCGAACAACTTGGTTAAGATTCTCATATTAGATTGGAATCCGGAATGGGACCTTAATTTAACTAGTTTTTAATGGGGAAGGACTAGCATACATACCACTAACACATATGCCAAATTCTTGTATTTAACAGGAAAACCAATGGGAGGGATTACAATTTTCCATTTATTTAAATTCACACGACTTTTTTGACGATGATTGTAGATACAACCAAACCACACGAGGTCAAAGGTCAAGTCATGTGGAAGTGAAAGGATGATTAAATCTATCACAAAATATTAAAGGACTTCTAGCATAAATGGGGACCTTTTACGTTAATAAAATAATGAAGTATATGACAAAACATAAAATAATTATCTATATATCACAAAAATTAATAAAAGACTAAAAGAATCTACGTACATTCACTGTTTTCAAGTGTTTATTTCTGAATTTCTCAAATCAATAAAACTATCATTCACAACAACTATTAGAGATAGCTCACTTATATATGATATCACTAATAGTTCCTATCATCGATACCTACTATCAATTATTATAATTTACAACTATTATTAATGATAACTTTTCATTTGTCATCATTACGAGTGTTTCTTTATGATTTTCTCAAATTAAAAGCTATCATTTATAGAAACTATCAGTAATAGTAATTGATAGTTGTAATAAGTTACTATCAGTGATAACTTTCAATTTTACGAATGTGTTATCAGTTATTATCATTGATATCAACTATTAGTGATAACTTCTATCAATGTTAGCCACTTAACGATATATTTAACATTTTAAAAAACTTTACCAGTTGATTGGTTAACATTTTGTATTTTTTCTATATTTTTAGTTTATTTCTTAAATCTTGTTATTTGCTATAATTTTCCATTTTAATATATAAAAATTTAAATTGTGTTCGATTTAACCACAATAACTGGACCTAGTAATGCATAGAGGGAATAATTTTTATAAAAGACTAAGAAGTCATTAGTTTAATTAAACTAATGGTGGCTATCTATGTAAAGTTTAACATCCTAAGATTTTTTAACCCCTAAATGTTGTAGGATCAGTAAGATTTGTAGAAATATGTGTAAACTAACACGACCACTCACGAATATTAAAAAAAAAATTGTTCTAATTTAATATAGGTTAACTTTCATAAATAGAACAAACAGTCAAAATATTAACGATCCGTGTCACAAATTGAAAAAAAACCCATGGAATTTACCATTTTTAAAAAAAAATTCTAGGTTTGTCCTTCCTCATCATCGTCTTTCTTCTTTTCTCTTCTGCGATCTTTTTTCTTTTTCTCTCCTATGATATTTTTTCTTTCCATCGTCTTTTTCTCTTCTTCTGCAATTTTTTAAAATATTTCTATTTACCTTTCCTTTTCATATTCTTTCTTCTGCAATTTTTCTTTTTCTTCTCATTGTCTTTTTCTCTTCTTTTGTAATTTTTTTCTTTTCCTTTCCATCATCTTTTTCTTTCTTCGGTAATTTTTTTATATTTTTTAAAACTATTATTTGGTTCAAGATCATGTGTCAAATATAAAAGATCATGAAAAAAATCGTTGAGATATTAGATTGCCAAATGTAAAAGATTGTATACAAAAATAGCCAAATCTAAACGATCGTGTTCCAAATGTAAATGATTGTATTCCAAATATAGATGATCGTATATCAAATCTAAACGATCGTGTACCAAAAAATTTTGAAGAAAAAAATCGTTGAGATTTAACTACCTTAATTTAAACGAAAAATTTAAACGATCGTATGCCAAATTTAAACGATCACGTACAAAAAATCTTGAAAAAAATCGTTTAGATTTGGCTATCAAAATTTAAACGATTAAATTAAACAATCGTGTACCAAATTTAAACATCGCGTAGCAAAAAAATCTTGAAAAAAATTGTTTAAGTTTGACTACCAAAATCTAAACAATCGCATAGAGAATAATAGTCAAATGTAAATGATCGTTTTTCAAATATATCATGCAAGCTGTATGCTAATTAATCACGGGTCATTTTTGAAAATTTTTATTCTGGGCCTGTTGGCTTTTTTCATTTTTGAAATTGTTTTATACATTATAAATATTTTGTTGCTTTGTTCTATTTTTAAAAAATATTCATTTTATATATATATATATATATATATATATATATATATATATATATTTAAATCTTTAATTATAGAATTATAAAAAGTACTATAGTATACTAAGATTCATTAAAAATAAAGAGACAAAAATTCAAATACAAAGACATAGATAAAATAGATTCCAAAGTACACAAGTGGATGTAAGCATGTGTGCTATTATATTTTTTAATCCACGAATTTACATTTGTTATGTTGACTTAACAATGTGTATCTATTTTCAAAGTCTACTTTTATGTAAGATATGGACTCTTACCTACTTCATCATTTTTTAAATCATATATCAAGCTTTTCTTTTTTTAGAAAAAATAAATATCATTTTTAGTCCAACTATACAACAATCTAACGTATGTTGCATTCTTAAGAACTCGATTGGATTCACTTGAAAAAATAGTTTTTTAAAAAACTCATCTTGATTTATATTTTTGATGGAAACTCTTTAAAATATAATTGAAAAATTATATATTTTTTAATAGTTTTGCCAAACATATTTTTTAAGAATACTTTTACTTTTAAATTAAGAATTTCAAATTTTTTTTTAATGTAAATAACTATGTCGTTTATACCAACAACAATGATAAAGTAAATAAGAAATCTTTTGTCTCATATTGGAAAATTTTGAAATGGTAAGAGGATATAAATACCAAGATATGTTAGTTTTGAGACTAAAGTGTATTGGTGATGATGGTATAACCTTGTCTCTCACGTGTGCATTGTTGTCAGAGCGGGTGAGTTGGGTAACTGCGCTTGCACAATTTTTTTTTTCATTACTTATCCATTTAACTTTTTGTAACTTTTTATATTAAAATTAAACATTTTGATATTAATGATTGAAATAAGTTTTACGTTCTGTTTTCATTGTTTCTCTAGCCGTTTTGGATCTCCTCTTGTTCTTAACGGTGTCTATTTCATTAGATCTAGTATATTGAAAGTACATATATCTCATTCTTTCTACAATGTCTTCTTTCCTATGTTTTCTTCTCTATTTTTCTAAGCACTTCTCTTGATTTTAGTTTATATATATTCCAACAAATTAAACGTCTGAATTTTAGAGTTGTGTTAACCTTTGAGAGCAACCAAACATTGTGATTAGCACCATGGTTAGTTGTAATTGTTTTTAGGACATGGTTCATCCACAACACAACAATTTTTCTACATCCATTCTTACTTATTTATTTCAAGCCCACCCTAATTTAGGGAAATTTGATTGATAATAATTCAGCCAAAATAGCAAAGAAATCAAATTTAGGTATTTGAGAAATATTGGTGTGAATTTCTCTTAATTCTTTTCTTTTTTAGCTATTATGGCATATGGGAAAATTCATTAGCATATTTTAAATTTTGTAATATACATAAAATAATTTGTATAAAAAAATAAATTTTTTTATAAATAGTAGAATTTTATAAAATATTTACAACCTATAGCAAATTCTATCACTGATAGTCCTTGATATGGTATAGTAATAGAAAACTATTAATGATAAAATTCAAATTTTTGCTACAGTTTGTAAATATTTTAATCTATTTTACTATTTTTAAAAATATATATATATAAAAAAACAATCTAAGTGTTGTTGATTTAGACAATTTTAAGCATTTATTTTTTATCTTTGCAGATTCCCTTCACTTTAAAATTTCATCACTATTTAAGTGATATATAACTATCAAAATTAAAGAGAATGTGTATGGTTGACAAATGTTGATAAATCTTTTCAACTTTTCAGATTGAAGTTTAAATTGTCACATAATTGCAAATCTTTTTGCCACTAATCTTTTTAAATTTTTTTAACAATAACTTACAATATTGTTAAAAAATAAATAAATAAATGAATTGAAAAAACTAGCTAGTTGGTAGGGAAACAGCTACCATGCTATTTCTCTACATTATGTGTGTGTAAATATGTCAGTTAGGATGCATATCATTTAATGTCATAAGGAAGAGGGAGAAATAGTGGTAATGTGATCATATCTTTTAATTATTCAAAACCAATAAACAAAAGGACGTGTAACATGATCCTATTATTTATTTATACACTCATTCCATCTACAGTTTGCTCTTCATTTTCACATTTCAGTTTATTTAGAGTGTATGACATCAATTTTATGATCAAATTTAAATGTATTTCTACTCTCAAAATTGGAAATATTGGATGGATGTTGTTTTTTAATCTTATTAACAAATGACATATATATCCTTGAACATACATATAGCTGGTCATTACATATCACACTCTGCCCTGAGCACCTACTTGCGCTGTTCGAGATGTGGCGTGATGGTCAGCTGAAGTCATTCACCTCTGAAATAACTTCAACCTACCCTTGACATGAATACAAGAAACATTTGCTACTGGAAGTTTTTAAACTTTAAAAATAATGTAACCCCATCTGAAATTCCATTTATAAATACCAAGTAAATTGTATAAAACATGGAAACATAAACTTTTGAAAAGACACAATAATATTTTTAACAGTTCTCTTTCTTTCATGATTGAAAACTATTGGCCTGCAGTAGTAAGTTCAACATGGGGAGAGTCACGGTCTATACCTGGGAAGTAGGAAAACGTTTTGATGAGTATGAGCAACGAGCCACTGATAGTTTTCTAAATAACTTTTTATAAATTTTTGTAATAGTAATATGTAAATACTTTAAACAGTAAACGATAAATCATAACGTGAAAACGTAAACCTCAAAACATTTAAAAGCAGTAACATAAATTCTGGTTTTTCCTGCTTGAAACTCAAGTATCTACTCTTGAGAGGTGGTGGAGATTACTCGACACAAACTCTAATCTTGTCCCGTTACGAGTAATTTAATCTTGCTCCATCACGAGTAAATTTTATGTTAGCTCTATGATGAGTAATTTTATTCCTGCCTGTAATAAGTAAATTTTTTAGATAGATTGGTTCTAATAAAACATTTATAAACCATAAACCTTAAACTTCTTTTCATAATCCTTTTTCATAAAGTGTGCATTGATAAACTCATTTTTCAGTAAATTTAAACATTCCTTAATAAACAGTATGCTTGAAAGACTTTTCATAACATAACTTAAACATTTAACATAAATCATTCATAAATCATGGCTTGAAATAACTTTAATAAATGATTTTCCACTCACGAATATAAGCTTAAATCAGAAATTTCCTTCGAAGTCTCCTTGTTCTGAAAAATTCACATTTATTCCTTAACTAATCACTTGGTTACAAAAATATCCAAAACTTCCCTTAAAATTTTCAAAAATATCAAAACAACTCAAAACATCAAAAAAATGACCCTTCAGTGCTCACTGACATGGTGGTTGGGGCTTCACGCGCGTGCATAGCCTGAGGCCTTGCTGCGTGCTAACCTCACTAAGGTGTCGCGCTCCGCATGCTAACCTTACAGTGAGGTGTTGCGCGTTTCTTGGCCGCCTGCCCAACATGTCCTTACCACGTACCTTGCACGTATTATATTGTGCGCAAGCTAACCTTTTCTCGCAAGGTCATATGCATAGCCTGAGTGCATGCCTTGTTGCTCGATTGTGTCATGGTCTTGCCATGTGGCCAAATTATCCAAAATAATTTCTATACAATAATAAACCATTCCTATCTCGCCTACTCATGCTTGACACTGACCTACTGCTCAAAACTTCACTTCCATCTAGAAAACATGACCCACCTTTGAAAAATTATAACTTAAAATCTATAACTTTTTTGATAAAACGTTCTTCTACAAAGTTGCTTTAAAATGTCTTAGCTTTCTTACCTGAAAATATTAGAACCAAACTTTAAAAGACAAGCTCTGTAGTTTTCTGGAAATGCACCTTGCTTAGATTCATTCGAAAACTGACCTTTTTGCCTTCTCTTAACCAAAACGCTAATCTTTTTGCATCCAATTTGCACAGCAGCCCTCTCAATAAACTAGACACAATTATGGAACTTTTGGAAGTGGTTTGAAGTATTTTTCTCAAGTGAGTTGTGAGAAACCCTTGCTTAAATCCACCACTTGATCTCCTTGTTACATCTCATGCTTCTACTCCACCTCCTTCTTGGCCCATAAAATGAATGTAACGTGTTTAAGACACTTGGATTAGGCTTAAATCACCTACCATAAGTTTGTTACATAGTTTTCCAAAACACCTAACCTTGTCAAACGCGTAGATAACCTCTATGATCTTTCTCGCATAGCCTTGGCCATCCAACCAAAATGCCCAAAGTCATCTCATCTTGTGTAGCATCCTTTATCTACTAACCTCTTATCCTTCTTCTCACCTAACAAGTCAACTGTTGCCAAAACATCCAAAATGCATCTTAATTACTTGTCTTAACTACTTGCGTTAACTACTTTCTTTAACTACCTTCCTTAACTACTTGTCTTAATAACCTTCAGGTTATTTACTCCTCTTTTGATTGTCCACCAAGTAAAAAACGTCTAAGATGCGGACTTAGTCAATTTTTCCTCTTTTCAACTTAACTTCCCTTTAACTTAAACATAGAATCATAATGTCTCTTCTTTTCCTATAACTCCCATTTTCTTTTATCCTTGCAAAACTTAATAAGTTCCAAAGATCTAAAAATTTTGGGATTTCACATTACATATTTACAACAGGCCAAATTTAGCAACATTCTAAAAAAATCTACCATATGAACAAATTGTTCTACTTCAATGTGACCAAGTTAGAGTAAAGAGGACCTCCAAAGGGTAGTGAATAGGTGGCCACAAGAAGCCCTAGGTGGCCAACCAATGTTAGGTGGCATGAGTACTGAAGGTGTGTGTTGAGCCAAGAGGCTTGAAGCCAAGACAAGTCTATGCGGCCAAGAGTGATCTATTCGACCAAAGAATGAAAATAACCTCTATGTAGCAAAGTTAAGGCAAGACAAGGCATGCCATGTGTTAAGGCTAGATGGAAAGTAGAGGATTAAGCATGGGACCAAGTTAGTGGCTTTAAGTTAAATGCGTGTAAGTTGAAAACCATGCATTCAAGTGATTCGTAAGCATTCAAAGGGTCTTTGGTGGAGTGGAATATAGATGGCTAGGCATACAACCAATTGGACAATGACAAGTAGAAGATTTCATTAGGCTGGCAAGTAGAGACCATTATTTAAGGTACTTTAAGACAACAAGTTCTTCGATTTAGCTTGTGCGTTTTTCTTCATTTTTATCTCAAAGAAACCACAAAAGAGTGCAGTTTGTTCATTAGGGCTGCTGAAGAGAAAATATTTTGGGAATATGTTAAATTATTGAAGAAAAGAAATTAAGGCATGTTCTCGAGTAAATTTAGAGCAATCTTCAAAGATCAGAAATTAGAAGACTTAATACTTGAAGTTTTGGGCAGAAATTTTAACTAAAGATAGTTAAGAGGATTCCAAGAAACTTTGTAGAAGGAAGTTTATCAATTTTAATTGGATTTTTAGTTATGAGCTCTAGAAGTTGAATTTGAATTTTGAAATCCAATAGGGTGGTGTTGTTGTGTTCGTCGAGCGTTAAGGATGTTATATGTGGTGTTGCATGCAAAAGGGTAAGTGAGGGATTACGTTAGGCTAACCCAACACAAAGCCAAGTGGCATGAGGCGCTTGTCGAGGCTATGCGACAGGCTGAGTGCACATGGAGGCAAAGCACACACAACAAGGGCTAGGGGGCCATGAGACGCACGACAAGTCCTCTTGCAAGGTTAGCATGCGACTAGGCATCTTGATGGGGCCTATGTGCGCATGTGCAACTTTTGCCACCCATGCCATGCACGACCAAACAATGCCTAAGTGTCAATTTTGGGCATTTTTTTGTGTTTCTATAGTTTTTTAGTAAAGTTTAGGCTATTTTTTAATTAAGAGGCTTAATTTGAGATTAAAGTCTCTTATTTCAAGGCAATAAAAGATTGGGCAAATCTATAGACACAAAGGGAGTTAACTACAACCCATGAGTGACAAAATGTGTTTCAATACTTATTACAAACATGAATATCTAGTTAAATGATTTGAGCACATGCTTTGAGTTAAACAAGCATGTGATTTACTTATTGATTTAGCTAGATGTTTGTAAAACATGCATTTAGGTTGAGTTTGCAACTGATTTAAAAGCAATAGCATGAGTTAAACTGAGTTTCTAAGTTTCTAAGTGTGAGTATAATTTAGCCCATCTGATATAGTTTTACTTTAGAATTTATAATTGTATAAGACAAAGTAATAGGCCCTCCTTATATAGTTTTGCTCTATATAAGAAATTTACTGTTTTAAGCTTTAAAGAGAATAGTGTTGAAATTTGAGTTTAAGCTTATGATTACAAAGCATGTTTTACTCTATATCTGAGATAGCTAGAGATCTATTATGACCTTACGAAGGAGTTTATTGTGCATATAGTTAATTTGAGATAAGGACTAATAACATTAATTTCATTCTTCTCTATTAGAGTCGAGGTTCATATTATCAGGGTTATATGCTATTGATTTAGCTCTCAATTTCCGAGTTTTGATTCAGGGTATAGGAAAAAAGAGTAAAGTTTTTGAAAAGTTGTTTTACGACTTTGCTATGTTCCTTCATAATTTATAAATTTATAAAGCATGTTATCTTTTATAGATAGACACTCAATGAGCTTTAGCTCACGTCTTCAAAATGTTTTCTCACTTTTCAGGTAAAGATTGTGGTTCTAGAGCTTGACTTACTGTTGCTTATCTACTATCTAGTTTTAGGTGTTCCTATCATACTATGTTTTGTGCGAAGAATATGCATCTAGTTTGTATATATTTACATTATGGAGTTTGGGTAGTTGTATAGAAGTTGTCTTATGATATGTTCGTTTTTGTCTACTTAAGACTTTAAAGTGTTAGTTTGAGTTAGAACCATGTTTGGTTGTGTTATGAGTTGCACTACTGTTGTTTGAAGTTTTTTTTCTTGAGTCCATATATGTTTATGTTGTTTTTAATTTTTGAAATTATTAGTCAAGTTAAGGGTCAACAAGTATCGTTTGAGAGAGAAGAACGTTATTTGTTGGTTTCATGCCATCTCTTAGCTTAGAGACGATAATCTAGGAAGAGGTGTGACACTTACGAACATTGACCTTCCTCGAGGGTCTTCCTCGAATATATCTTGGACTTAATGTGTTACTTTGGGTTGGAACATGGAGAAAACATGTAATGTTTGACAATTGGTAAAGGTTGGCCTCAACCTAGGTTGTTGTCTTGGAACTGACCCAAGTCAGCCCCTTCTTTAGGCTCACTTTAGCCTGTAGTAGTTAGTTTTAGGTAATTGTAGCATGTTTCTCTTCTTGATTTTATCATTTCTTAATGTTAATTATATCCTTTGGTTAAAAAAAATACTCATTTAAAAAGTAATATCGAAGTTTTAAAATTAATTGTATTAATACTTATAGCCTTAATTTTTTTAAAAAATGCTCCTATTGTGAGTGTTGTGATAACCATTTTGTTTGAAGTTTATTGAATTTGAAAAATACCAATTTTAAAACAAAATTATATTGATATATATTTTTTATTTTCCTCTCATTTGTCCTATTATTATACCAATTTTCTCATAATAAAATATAAACCAAAACTTCAAGTTAAAACATAAAATCCTATGAAATTACACAAAATTCTAAAACAAAAATTTCTAATTAAAATTTTTTAAAATATTTAAGTCCAAACATCTAGCTACTTGGTGCTCCATTATTGTCTTTCTTTTTATTACAATTATATATAGTTTAATTGAAATATATAGTTTAATTGAAAGGGACATTTTTCAATGAGATATTAAAACCAAAAAAATTGAGGGCTATTTTTAAATTTAATAAAATGAATCAAAATATTTACAAAGTATTCCAGTCTATCTACGATGAAATGCGATTACTATCTGTGTTTAGCTATCATAGATATCTTGGCCTATCGCAGATAAGTTGTGATGTTTTGTTATATTTACCACATTTAAAATAATTTCTTAATAATAAAGAAGTGTTAGGTTATATATTGAAGTAATGGAGAAAGAATAACTAGAAAAGGGAGATGATGCAGTGTAGATATGGTTAAAATATTATTTTAACTTTTTGTAAGGTGTTATAGATGATTATGGAACAAAAACATAAATCTAATTAATAAGAGAAAAAGGAAACTAGAGTGGGACCAAGACATGATCATAATGGGCCAAGCTAGGGTTTAGCTAGGGAGGCGATTTGGACCATTGGACCAAACTATTGGTCACGCTTGCCTTTGGAGTCGAGACTTGTAACACCCCGAGTCCTAAGGTAATTATTTTTAATTATTTTTCCTTATTACTTGAAGATTTCTAAATTCTTAAGTATTAAATTAGTACACTTAGGGTGGGAAAAGAAATTTTCATATTGAGAAAGAAAAGAAGTTATGAAGGAAAAAGAGAGATATTGGAAAGAACATGTTAATAGTAATATATAATAATTATTTATTATTTATTATATTATTATTTAAGTAAAAAGAAAAAAAAATTAAAATTTCTTTTTTTCCTTTCTTCCTCGCGCAGCCCCCCCCTTGAATTTCTTCTTCCTCTTCTCCTTTTCCGTTTTTATCCGTCGACCGCCATCTCCAATCTTCTTCTTCTCTTCCGTTCGTCGCACTGCCCCCATCGTCGTTCGATGAAGAAAATCGAAGCCATCCCAGCAAAAACCTGATGCCATTTCCCCTGTCATTTGCACGCGCCTCCTCTCTGTCCAGATCTGCATCGGTCTGAAGCCTAGACCATCGTGCCTTCGTCCGATTCTCTATTTTCGTCCGCTGTGAACCGTCGTGTGACCCTTCATTGATCGTCTACGCTGCCACGGTGTTCATCTCTCTCCGTTCATGTGGTCGAGCTGAAGCAGCGACGTCCGTCTGCATCGAAGCTCCACCGCTGCATCTGCTGTCAACACATCCTCGTTCGCTGACTGTGATTTGGTTACTGTCGGTTACCCAACCCAATATATACGTGCAGATTCGACCCTTTATCATTTTAGTTTCTACCATACTTTGGATAGTGGTGGTAAGAATGAAAATTTTAGAATTTATGTTTTGCGTTGTGAGATTCCGATAGATTTTCATGGTTATTGGTTCAAATGATATATTTTGAAGGCGTTGTTGGCGTTGGTGTTAAAACTCTTGAGTTGCAATAAGCTTGTAGGAGTTTGATTCTCTACTTTTGGGTAAGTGCTGGGGTCTACTTATAGGATAAATTGAATGTATTGGGTTATTTAGAAAAGATGTTGATATTATGCTTGTTTATGTTTAGGACTTGGTTTCGTTGAATATAGTGTTCGAGAAGTTTAAGTAACTTTGAGGTAAGGGGCTTATTACTGGACTCATTTGTAGCCTTGATTGTGACAAATGTGTTGATATTTATGATTTGAGAGAGGATGATGGTTGTGATTTATGCTTCTGAATGTATACTTATGATTTATTGTATGTTGTGTTTGACTGAGAAGAATATACATCTATGTGTGGACGATATGGATTGGCACTTAGGTGTGTTGTTGTATCTGACTGAATATGTATTTATACACATATGATTGATGAATGACTGAAATATGATAACGATGCATATAGGAGGTAGGTTTGAAAGAATGGATTCTTGACTTGACTGAATGTATGAAACTGTATTAAGCATGTGTTCTTTGTGACTGAGGAGACGGTGTGGTTGTACTCCTGTAGTCTATGGAGAACATGATGGATACTTAGATATTTTGACTGTTAGGAGTGAAGTTGAGTTTATGCGATGAAGTGTTGAGGATGAATTGTAAGTGACTGTTAAGATGTTTAGAATGGACCGAGGGGATAATTATTAGTTACCTTGCAGGTGTCCTACAGGATCACCACTCTTTTATATCCTACGGGATCATTTGACTGATATGTGTTTCTG
>JBBPDI010000004.1:8270453-8289263 GCA_037974545.1 Cucumis variabilis
ATTAAGAAAATAAATTTTAATTTAAGACATTTGTGAAATTTCGTATTCAACTTATGCCTTTTCTCTAAATCTTTCTAAATCTAATTAATAAGAGAAGAAGGAAACTGGAGTGGGACCAAGACATGATCATAATGGGCCAAGCTAGGATTTAGCTAGGGAGGCAATTTGGACCATTGAACCAAACTATTGGTCACCATCGCCTTTGGAGGTCGAGACCAATGTCTTTATGCCTTCAAAGGTTGAGGTTGAGGAGCCTAGTTTGCCCAATCCGCGTGAGTTTGAGCCTTTGAATCAACTTTTTTGGTCTTTTTGGTCTTTGAGACCCAAGGAGCCCAACTTTCGCACAAACACACCCTGGATCCCTTAAGATTTGTTTAGGTTATCAAGTAGCTAGATTTCGAAAGAGAACATGAGAAGACCTAGGTTAACCTCCACTATAAATACTTTCTCATAATTTCGTATGAGGTAACTTGAATTCTTACTCTCAAACTTCCTATTACCACACTATTTCAATTTTTGACTTCAACATTACAGTGTAAACACCACGTTGGATATGCAAATTTTTCCTTTTGCAGGTCACATTATTCTTTCCTCTCTTTCAAATAAATTCATTCCTAGTGTTACTTGAAAGTCCAATTTATTTTCATTGTTTGGATTTTGGCATCCACATAAGGTAAGAGTACTAATGCTGATGCATAACTTTTAAAACGATTATATATATACTCGATAAAATATTAACGATTTTTGTATTTTTTATATATATTAAAGATAGTTTTTAACATTTCCTTAAATTTAAGGGTAGTTCTTAGAAAGTTGAAATGTATTTTTGAAACAAGATATTAATAATTTCCATCCAAAATAAACATAAAGGGCATTTTTCTTAAACTCTTTCTAAAAGTTTGCTAAACTTTTTTAACCTTTTGGAAGTTCATAAGTATTTTTTTACACAAAATACAAAGTTAATGTACAAGTGTTTGTTTTTAAATATAGCAAAATGAACAAAAAAAATTTATAAATATAACAAAATTTCACTATCTATAAGTAATTGACCATGATGCACTACTATTTATATCTATATGTGTCAAAATAGATACATATTGCAGCTAACGTGATCTATCATAGTTTAACACTGATAAACTCTATGACATTTTGTTATATGTGTAATAATTTTCATTAAGTTTTTCATTTAAAACAATTTCTCCTTTTATAATCATGGTATAAATTTTCAATTGAAACTAGAAATTTTGAGAAACTGAAAATACAAATAAGTGAAATTTCGTTTTTCACCAGATTTCGTCAAACCTTTGAGAAAATTTAGAAAAATTTCAAAACTTTGAGAACATTTTTTTTGAGAATTTTTTTAATTTTATTCTTTCCCATTTCGATGAAACTTTGGGAATCCATTGAAAAATTCAAAAAAATAATTTTTTTACTTTTATAAAAAAAATTTATAGTTTAGTTAAAGATTTTTAATTTTTTGGTCTTTTGTTACACACAATTCTCTAGCTTGCTTTCATATGTCAAATTAAATTAATGAGTTTTTATTTTCTTTTATCAACTAAAACTATCATGATGTTGACATTATTTCACCTAAAAGATATTCTTAAATTTTATATTATGTTACAATTATTTTTCTATTTCTTTTGAAAAAAATTTCTCTCGTATCAGATTTGCACATTTATGATATTCATCTAAATATTATCTTACTTTATAAAAAAAAATAAATTAAAACAGTCAATATAATCTTAGTAAGCCGAAAACAAAGTTTCATTAACTAATCATCTAGATATTTAGAAGGTTGGTTATAATTTAGACCAACTCATACGTTATGAAAATGAACAAATGAAATAAAATAAAAATAAGGAAATTTAATTTGATTATTGAGGGGAGCAAGGGAAGAAGGAGATATGTGATGTGGTAGCAATGGGCATGCTTTTACAATTTGGATCATCATATGAAAAGATGGATATTGGATACTTTCTTCCACAGGCTGTGGCCCCCGCCCCTACCATTTTTCTATTTATTTAATAATTCCACACGACTTTTTGTTCTTTACACATACAAAAACTTCCTCCAATTAACTTTCCCTCCAAAATTCCACATTTTACTACGTTCTATACGTTATTTTCTCCAAATTATCCACACAAAATTTTGAAATATGTGAGAAATTGTCTATACAACATTTTCAGAAATTTTGTTTCCTTCCACCAATCTCCAAAAAAGTTCCCAAATACTTCAACTTTTTTGTTTTTCAATTTTATTGATTATATATCACTATACAATTTCATCCGTTAAATTCATGGATAACGAACAGTGAAATTTTTTAATAAAAAAACCTGTACGTATTTTTTTGAAATCTTGAGAGCAGTCGAACTATACCCATCTTTTAGTCTAAGTATATGTATTATGATATTTTTTCTTGACTTGCACATTCTTACAGTGGCCTTGACTTGACCTAAGAATATGTTTCTATTTGTAAAGACTTTACTCTTAAATAAGATGAGGACTCTTTCCCATCTACAATTTTTAAATAATATTTCAAACTTTAGAGAAAGAAAAAAAACTAGTCCAACTTGTAGAAGAGGGAATTCCATGAGATATTAAATTGAATGAAATTTGATTGACAGAGTAATTCAGTCACAATAACAAAATACAGACATTTTGGTTTTTTCCTTAATTTAGATATTATAACTTATGGACAAATTTAGGAGTAAAGAATCCCTATCAAATATGATATTTTTCAAATATGGTATTTGATATGGGATATCTGTTTTTATATGCTAACATGTTTAAAATGTATCTAATACATGATTTGACGAATTTAGCATTTTTCTAAAGATAAACAATTTATTTAAAATATTTATTTCCTCATCCAAAGTTAAAAGGACGAAAATAAATAAAAGGTTAAGTTTTAAAATCATTTGATTATTATTATAACCCTCTTGAATATCTTCCGAAAAATTCTCTTCATACTTTCTCTAATTTTTTAACTTTTCTTTGATCAAAATTTGACTATTTTCTATCAAATTCTACAAATTATTGTACTTCTCATAATGTTGATATTGTTTTTCTACTGTATTTCGTATCATTGTCGTTAGTTTGACGTTTTATGATTTTTCATAGGTTCAGCGTATAACATTTAATATATTTATATTAAATTTATCTATAACCTATTTTTTCTCTAAAAAGATTTACCTTTCAAACATATGAGTATCTTAGTTTTTTTAGAAATTAATGTATCGTCATATCTTATCGTATATATATCCGTGTTTGTGCCTCATAAGTTCTACCTCTACTTCTCATTTAGATATACACTCATCAATCATTAACATTTCATAGGATAATCAAAGGAGAATGCCACAAGTAGAGTTGAGTTGAGATATATGTTGACATAAGCCAAGTCTTCTCAACTTTTTCAGACTTTACATTTAGATGGAGCTTAAAATTGTGTCATGATTAATTGTTTCTGGCCCAAGATGGTCGTAAATATGTGCAACTATTATTTTTTCTTTTAAAAAGGTTTTATCATGATTTACACTATTGTTAAATGTAAATAAAAACAAAACAAATGAATAGAAAAAGCTAGCCAGTAGTAGTAGGTAGGGAAACAACTATAACATGTTATTTCTTTACAGAATGTGCAAATATATGTCAGTTAGGATGCAGACCATTTATATCTTAGGGAAGAGGGAGAGATAGTGGTAGATAATCATCTTTTTCTTCTTTGACATGATAGATAATCATATGTTTTATTATTCAAATCCAATCAACAAAATGACATGCAACATGATACTATTATTATTTATACAATTCTATATCAATTGATTTGATTCAATGTTGCATCCTTTCATGTACAATTTCCTCCGGTTTTTCTCATTTTAATTTGTTTACAAGCGATTGATCCTTTGGTATTTGTTATTATTTGAGAATTTTTTTAAAAAATTGTGTCAGTATCTCCAAAATTGCACCAATTGAAATTCCAATCCAAATAATTCTATCCATTTTGTCAAATATTGGATTAACAAAATTAATCATTAAAATAAAAAATTTTACACGATTTTGTTATTAAAATAAGACATATTTGAGGTTTAAATTAAATTGATAACTTATCGAAGTTTAAAGTTTAAATTGATGTAATTAAAAAGTTTAAATTTTAAATTGATGTAATAAAAAAGTTTAAATTGATGTAATAATGTTTAGAGTGAACTTATAAATATATGAATTCAAAATCTCTTTTATTGACTTCAATTACACTCTTGCCTAGCTTAAGAGAAGTGTGGTTAAATATATCCCTTTTAAGTATGGATTTAGGAACTCAAGGCTTTGTTCCATCGGTTTGAACAGTAAGTCCATAAGTTACATTTTTTTTCCTATTTTTGAAATTTATTCTAGGAAGTTTGTGACAAACTTCTTGGTACTACTTCTAGTGGCCACTGCTAACTAACTCCAACGGCCATGACAACTTTGAAAATCATGAATATAACACTTTTAATATATAACAAACCAAACAAGTTTGTATATATAAATGTATATTGCTAGGAAAAAAAATTGTCAAACACACGTGTTTTTATTTTAAGGAGTTTTTTATAAAAAATGTTAAAATAAAAATGAATTTTGAAAAAAAAATTATAAGTTATTCCAAACAATCCCTAAGTTAATTATAATAATATTTTTTAAGAAAAAACGTACCTTTTTGGTTCCTAAATATTGGGTCTAGCTTTTATTTAGTCCCTAGTATTCAAAATGTTATATATCTAGTTCTTAAATTTTGATTTATGTTTCAATTTAATCCCTAAACATCAATGTTACAATTTTACTTTTAAAATATTCTTTCAACTTGGTTTATAAATTCAAGATTTTACAATTTTAACCTCAATTTTTCGTTAGATACTCACTTAGAGACGTTGTGTATGTTTATTATTTAATTTAAAGTAATTATGAAGAAATTTTAAATTTAATTTTACAAGTGATGAAAAATAGTGAAATTTAATTCAATATAATTTATTTAACTATTTTAAATTTATTAGCATACATTAACACTAAAGATGGAAAATCAATATTTAGTGAAAATTTAAGGTTAAAAATGTAAATATTGAAATCTAGGGACCAAATTTGAAACAAAATTCAAACGTAAAATTTCAACATTTTGAAACCTAAAAACTAAATCGAAATCAAATTCAAAACTTAAGTGCCAAATGTGTAACATTCTTAAACTTAAAAACGACATAGAAACTTGGACTCAAAACTTAGGGACCAAAAATATATTTTTCCTTTCTTAGCCTAATGTATCACCACGTGCAAATTTTTGTATCAATACAATTGCAAATTTAGTCCTCAAAGGAATATTAAAATTGGAGATGCTAATAAATTTATGCAATACAATGATTAGTAATGAGTATATCCATTTTTAAAAAAAAAAAAAAATAGTAGAACTTTTATTTTTTCCTATTTTTTAAAATGTTGAATGACATTTTCTCTCCGAATCTCTACTAATTCACTAAATATTTGAGCAATAAGTAAACATAAGATGGTTTAACTTTTTCAATGCAATAAAAGTTATTGGATGAAATTTTTTTGAAAGAAAAATATATCATTATTTTATTTCCACATTGCTTAATTTGCAATGTGAAAGTCCCATCATATACCCATTAATTCATTTATGGGTTTGGGCCCTTAGGATACCCAAGTTTTGGAAGGAGAGAGGAAATAGGCAAATGTAGATATGTCCATTATCTCCACATATGTGACATTGTTTTTTGGTCAGACTAGGAGAGGAGGAATAAAAAAATTAATATATATCTTTGCTAAAACGTTTTTCTTTGACTTTTGACTTTCCAAACCAAAAATTAATTAGTCTAAACGATTTTATTTTTTAAATTAATTGATAATCGTTTTGGAATTCTAAATTAATAGTTGTGATTGTTCATGTTTATGACCGCTCATTGTTGCCTCTCCACTTCTAGAAATATAGTTTTTCTTCACCTAAACAATACAGAAAACAATTGTCCCGATTTTATACTCTCTCTAAAACAAAATCAGTTTATGCATATCGAGCAACACAATGTTGTCTTGAGTGATTGTGAATTCCAGTTGGTTTTGGTGCAAAATCAATGGAAGACCGAAATTGTTTTATCCTAGGGACGATGGGGCTATCATACTGTTTGCACAAAGAGAGCAGAGCCACGAAACGTCTTTAAAAGAGCGTGATGTGCACTCAGTCGTATACTAACCTATTTTCTATTATGCAGTTTCTGTTCGAGTGACGATTTATTTGTTGTTCTGTTCAGTACATAAAGTTGTTTAGCGAACTATCTTGGAGACATGAGATATAAGACGAAGTGCATCAACAATTTTAAGGATTTCTTTCTACTGCAATGGTCGGACCATTCCAAATTGATTTAATGTCTTCTGATCTCAACCGGCCTTTCTATTTTGAAGCAGCACACCTCAAGAGATGAAAGGAAAATATGTTGTTTTTCCTCACGTTGAAGAAGGTTGTTGTCGCATGTACCACCAAGAAGTCAATTATTCTAGAAATAAATCCAATTGAGGAACAAATCAAGGATCTTACTGCGTGGACAGGAACTGATTTCATCTGTAAGAATTTAATTCTTAATGAACTTACTAATGAATTGTATGGCTATTACAATACAATGTTTACTGCGAAAGAAGTGTAGAACGCGTTACAAAAGAAGTATGATACTGAGGAAGCGGGATCAAAAAAGTACGTGGTGGGCCAATACCTGCGTTACCAAATGATTAATGATAGATTTGTGGAGACTCAATCGCATGAAATCCAAAAGATAGCACATGAAATTATCAGTGAAGGTATGACGCTAGACGATAAATTTCAAGTTGCGGTTATTATTGACAAATTGCCTCCTCTGCAAAAAGATTTCAAGAACGCTCTGAGGCATAAAACCAAGAAGTTCTCGCTGGAAAGCCTTATCACCCGATTAAGATAGAGAAGGAGGCGAGAAAGCATGATCAAAAGGAGAAGGTGAACACGATTCCCAAAAAGATGCCTACCACAGTTCTGAAACCAAATCTGAAGTCAAAAGGGAACACAATGAAACGTGAATCCAATAAATAGAACAACTCACATAAACCCCAATCCAGAAGTACGATACAAATTATTTGTTATAACTATAATAAGCCTAAACATTTAGCTAGAAATTGTATAAACGAAAATCGTCTTGCTGTGCAGGCGAAGCTAATAGAAGAAGATTTAGTAGATATGATTTTTGAAGTTAATGTTATTGAGGGGTCTGAAGGTTGGTGGCTAGACACTAGTGCATCTCGCCATATCTGTCATGACCTTCGTCTGTTTAGAAAATATAATGAGATTAATAAGAATATCCTTCTGGAAGATCATCACATAACCAAGGTGGCTGGTGTTGGAGAAGTAGAACTGAAATTTACATATGGCAAGACGCTCGTACTGATGGAAGTTATGTATACTCTAGAAATTTGAAAGAATTTGGCCTCTGGATATCTCCTCAACAAGGCTTCACACAATCCATAGAATCAGACTTGTCTACCTTAACTAAAAATAATTTATTTGTGGGAAAGAGTTAAGCTAATGATGACATGTTTAAGTTGAACTTGGAAATTAATAAGGAAAAAGTAAATTGATAAAAAATAACCTTTAGCTATATCTAAAGTAATTAACTACAAGGATAGCTAAAGCACAAAAGTAACAGATAATGCAGAAGGCTTTGTTAACCCAGTTCAACAAATTCGACCTATGTCTGAAAGCTCCTTTGCTCGGATAAGAAATATTATTAAGATTCAAAAGTTAGTAACTTGATTATATAGATACTTTGATAAGTTATCACCACAACTTAAAATAAACTCGGGCTTCACCTGAAGATAATCATGAATCTATTCGAAGATGAATTCAGGCTCTCCTGAATTAGTGTATTAGATCTTCAATCCAATGGTCTTCATTCATATTTCTTATCATTCAATATTTCATCAGATGAATCGATTATCCTCAATATAAATTCATATACTAGAAGATAACTATTGTGCCTTAAAAGATGACTGCTTGAAAGTTGAAGCCTTTTATTCAATAGAGTCCAGTTTTGTTGTCAACCTCCCCAAACCGTCATCACGTCTATATATATGTATGTATGTATCTTCCCGATATTATTAATTAAAAGATACACACCCAAATTCTGAGAATATAGGAGAATCAATTCTCTAAATAATAACAACTCTATCTTTCTATATATTTAAAAAAAAATCTTAATAAATCTTTTGACAAAAAATCTCAATAAAGAAGAAACTATCTTTTGCTTACATGTTGTCTACTTTTAATGTTTGACATACTAGACTCTGTCATGTTAATAAAAGACTAATTAGCAACATGAGTAGGTTGAATCTTATACACAAGTTATCTTTGCATGAATTTGAAAAATGTGCATGTTGTAGTCAAGCTAAGATAATAAAACTTCGCATAAATTTGTAACTAGGGTAACAGAGTCTTTAAAATTAATCCATTCTAACTTATGTGAATTCTATGACACATTAACTAGGAACAATAAAAGGTACGTAATAACCTTTATAGATGACTGTTCCGACTACACTTTTACTTATTTGCTTAAAAATAAAATTGATGCATTTGACATGTTCAAGGTGTTTGTAGCTGAAATAGAGAATCATTTTAACAAAAAAATTAAAAGACTTCGTAGTGATAGAGAAATTGAATATGATTTAGTTGCCTTCAATGAGTTTTATAACTCTAAAGGAATAATACACGAAACTACTGCACCTTATTGTCCTGAAATGAATGGAAAAGTAGAAAGGAAGAATAGAACTCTAACTGAGTTAGTAGTTGCTATCTTACTTGAATCAGGAGCAACACCATCTTGGTGGGGTGAAATAATTAAAATTGTTAATTATGTTCTGAATAAGATTCATAAATCAAATAGTAAAACTTCACCATACGAAGTCCTTAAGAGTAAAACACCAAACATGTCATATCTTAGAACTTGGGGTTGTCTAGCCTACATTAGAATATCTTATCTAAAAAGAAGAAAACTAGCCAGTAGAGCCTATGAATGTGTTTTCATAGGATACACTGAAAACAATAAAGTTTATAGGTTCTATGACTTAGAGAACAAAGTAATCAGAGAATCAAACAACATAAATTTTTTGAGGATAGGTTTCCTTTTAAATTTAGAAATAGTGAGAGCTTAAATAGTCAATCTAGTGGGGGCTCAAGTTCAAGTAGTCTACCTTCAATTAAGATTCAAACCCAAGATAAGGAAATAGATCCTAAACCTAGAAGAAGAAAGAGAGCTAGAACCATAAAAGACTTTGGAGAAGACTTTGAAATATATAATGTAGAAGATCCAAAAGATCTAACAGAAGCGTTATCCTCAGTAGATGTCAACTTATGGCAAGAAGCTATCAATGATGAAATGGACTCTCTTGAATCTAATAAAACTTGGCACCTAGTTGATCTACCCCCTGGATGCAAAGCAATAGGCTGTAAATGGGTTTTGAGGAACAAACTCAAACCTGATGGATTAGTAGATAAGTATAAGACTAGACTAGTAGCAAAAAGATTTAGGTAAAGGGAAAACATAGACTTCTTTGACACTTTTTCCCCGATCACTAGAATCACCTCAATTAGAGTGTTGATTTCCATAGCTGTCCTAAACAATCTCTTAAGACATCAGATGGATGACTAAACTGCCTTCCTAAAAGATGAGTTAGAAGAAGAGATTTATATGGAATAATCTGAAGGTTTCATAGTTCATAATCAAGAATCCTAAGTTTGTAAACTAGATTGATCCCTCTATAGCTTAAAACAAGCTCCTAAGTAATGTCACGAAAAGTTTGACAACTTAATCATGTCGAAAGGATTCAAAGTAATTGAGAATGACAAATTTATCTATTATAAGACTGAAGATATGTTATGTACTATCATATGCTTATACGTAGATGACATGTTAATCTTTGGATCAAACTTGAATGTCATAAATGATGTAGAAACTTGCACGTCATATCAAAATTACCAAAACTGAAAAATGAAATTTTCTTAGATCAATCTCATTACATAGAAAAGATTCTAAATAAGTACAACTACTTCAAAAGAAAAACAACTTGTACACGCTATGACTCTAGTTGTTAAATTGTTAAAAAACACTGGTGATAGTGATAACCAATCTGAGTACCCTCGTATCATAGGTAGTTTGAGGTATGTTTCTGCTTGTTTTCATTCATGCATTAGGTTCTCTCAAGTGTTACACTCGTAGGTTAGTGTGAATCGTTCTAAGTTAATGACTACTAGGCAACGAAATAGGGCTATGCGATAAAAGGTGCACTCCTAGTCATATGTTGCTAACATGATAATTAAACATTGTCGCACAATTTTTCCTCTGTATTGTCCAAGTATAAGTGACTAGAGGATTTCTAGTAAGTCCAGAGTCAAACGTAAGGAATTTAAGCTCCTAATTTCTCTAATTGCTTACCAAATCATGCAATATACACTATACAATAAAAACATATGAACTGTATACTGAGTATTCTAACTATTTACACTATTGTGCTTGGCAGTGTAAGATGAACATGGTGTTATGGAGTGACGAATGTGAACTCAGTATAGACATGGTGGGAAAGGAAAACTGAATTACTAAATGCAATAACTAATGCTTCAATACTTCGAGGCAACACAAACATCTATTAACTAAGAATTGAGGTGGGTAACTTCTCAGTGCAATGTCATATTTGCTCGCCTTTTGAGATGCAAATACACAAGTTAAGCTATGTGTTGTATTTAATCATTTTGAATGTAATAACAGTAACTAATCCTTAATTAAGACACACGCTTTTCAGTGCTTTCGCCACACACATTAACCTCTCAGTAATATATGTAAAGGATGAGCCTGGCTACAAGAATGTACTGCTACACTATATTCTTCTCACCACTTTCTCAACTAAAAGTGGTTCTCACTTATTTAGTGATTATGATCTCTACTTTTGTCATTCTTTCGAATGAACAAGATTAAGATACTCACGCTTAACTTAACAAAACTCTTACTACATTCATTATAATTCTTTAAGTATCAAATACATCATTCATTGCTATTTAACTAACCAAATATATATACATGGAAGAGATAAGAAATATGGAAAAGTGGAAGAAGTAATGCATTGCTTTTTATAAATAACACTTTAGGCCTTTCGGCCATGAGATTTTGCTTACAAAATAACACAATATAGAAAATGTAAAGTGGAGATAAAAAAGAGATGTTATGCCGTAGATTTTGATCTCTCATAATTTTTGGTTCTGATTTTTTTCTATAAGTGAGGGGGGCAATGGAAGGGATGAATCACTTTCTTTTGCATGCTTTAAGCTATCACCTAAAACTCAATGGAAGAGAGAAGAATGGACGATGTGAGAAGCTTTCTTTTCCGACCAAATGCGCATACTTTATTATGGGATGAGAGACTCTATTTATATACAAGGAGTGATGTTGACAGGCCAGCATGCGCCATTAAGATCTTTGAAAAGTTGTAGCTATGCTTCGTAGTCTATCCTATTTGTCCTTTCCTGACTTTTCCACCAATCTCTTTTATTTGCTGGCGGCTTAATTGCTTGACTTGTACTTCTTCGCACTGAAGAGGTTGGTTGGGTCTCCTCGCATTCAACGTGTTAATCGTCGAGCTTCACTCTTCTTTGTCTAGAATCCTGTGATAAGAGCACTGATAACGTATGAAAATGACTGTTATTATAGCCTTTTTGTTAGAATAATGGGGTTAAAACGCCTAAGGGATACTCAGAATGAATAACTTATATTGTAAATGCATAAATATTTAGAAATATGGCTTACTTAAATGTCATTCATGTTTTACGCGTTTAACATGTTTAAATGCAGGATAAGTGAAAAAAAGCAGAAATGAGCATTTCAAATGCGACATCTCACGCAAAGACAAAGTGATGGATCGCGATTGACAATTAACAATCTCAGGCGATGAACCTAAACATCATGTGAGAAAAGATCACAAAAAGACAAGAATGGTAGTTAGAATGATGTGACTTCTTATGGATAGATGACAACGCTGACACACTTAGAGGAACATAGTTTTCCCATAAAAAAAGTAGCCTATACAAGCACTTCATTCCCACCAAGAGAGGGAAGGAGAGGCTTGAATAGGTCATAGAGAAAGAGAGACTCAAATGGCCGAGAAAATTACAGAGAGAGAGAGCTCGAACAAACTGCCTGGAGATTAAACAACCATGATAAAAGAAAAGAATATTTGTTGCCAATCTCCGAACTTGTAGCAGCATCTTCCATTCTTCTGTCTTTCCACTTTTTATTCTATTGTAGTGTATTTATTGTTTATATTGTATAGTGGCCGAAGACCTATATTCTTTATACATAAACTGCATGTTTATACCTTTTCAACCCACCATCTCTTAACATCTCATTTATCTTCATGTTATTAAAAGAGAAGAGTTGTGATAAGTTCTTGATAAGGAGTTCAACTTATAATTCTTATCGCATTAGTTGAGTTATTTTTGTCACTTGGTTAGTATCAATCGCCAACTCTCTGAGAGGACAAGTAGTAAGGATAAGGCTAATGCACGCAAGGAGGAGTTTGGTGACAAACTTCACCTTAGCGAGGTAGCTTCCAACATTTGTATCCCAAAAAGTGAACAAGTGCGAACAATAGGCACCGAGAGATTGTCGTCCTTAAACAAGAAGTCTTATAAGTATTATGAGTCAAAGTTCTCTAGATATAATTTGCCTAAGTAAGCATAGTCATTTGTATCTCGAAATGCAAACAAGTGTGGCATTTAAACACTTCAAGAGAAGGTCGCCTTAATCATGTGTCAATTATGTAATTATAACGCGTTAAGGTTGTCGCAACACCTAATCATCTAATAGTACGTAGAATTCCCTTCACTCGTCATATGCATACAGTTAGTTCAATTCATTCTCCCCTAGCCTAATTTACTCAATTTACTCTCTATGTGTGAGTCTCGAGCTGTAAATAAGTAGTTTTAGTTAGTGTTACATTCTTTCTGCTTAATTGCCATAAAGCCTAAACAATAAGTGGAATCTAGAACTAACATCTATAACAATTCCCTATGTTCAATCTTGGATCACCCAGGCAAACCTAGTGTTTGCTTGTACTTGGATAAGCCATAGAAATTCTTGTACTCAACAAGGATCTCAAGTATTATGCAATAAAGAGGTACATAGTGAGCACTTCAAATGCTATGACCATGACTCATGACCCATCGTCTAGAATCAAAGCATGTCATACAGAGAGTTTCAATGAGCGCATTATGCACAATAACCTAACTCGATGATGTATTGCACTTATGTTATACACATAAGAAATTAGTAAGTTCGAATTAACACAACAACCAAGCACTGAAACACAGTAAAACATGAATAAAGTTCTTTTGCATTAAGCTTTTCCCATAGTAATCAAATCGCCTAGTTTTTCTATGTTTTCTTCAATTTTCATGCTATAAGACTTCATTGTTTTACTTATAATACTACAATAACTTGTATTTCTATAAGTTATCAGTTGCTGATTGCACTAGACCAAACATAGCTTACGTTGTAGGATTACTATGTAGGTTTGTCAGCAAACCTAATCTACAACAATGGAATGTTATAGAAAGAGTAATGAGATATCTTAAGAAGACACAACATTTAGGATTACATTATCAAAAGATTTCCACTGTACTTGAAGGTTACAATGATGCTGATTGGAACTCCCTCTTAGATGACTCAAAAGCTACAAATGACTATATTTTTAATATTACAGGAGGAGTTGTTCCTTGGAAATCCAAGAAACATATAATCTTAGCCCAGTCAACGATGGAGTCAAGGATGATAGCACTAGCTACTACTAGTGAAGAAACAAGTTGGCTTCGAAGCTTGCTATCAGAGGTTCCCATATAGGAAAGACTGGTATTAGCCATATTAATCCATTTGATAGTATTGTAGTTATTGCAAAAGTTCGGAACCATTATTACAATGGTAAGAGACAATAGATATGTAGTAAGCATAATACCATTAGAGAATTTCTCACTATTGGTGCAATGATAGTATATTATATACGGTTTGATGACAACTTGGTTGATTCTTTGACGAAAGGACTGACAAGAGAGAAGGTTTTTAAAACCTAAAAAAGAATGAGATTCAAGCCTATTGAAAATTAAATTACTGTGAGGTAAATCCATCTTGAAAGATTGAAGATTCCAAGAAACAAGTTCAATGGGTAATAACTGATCACAAGTAATATTAAATTATTAGGAGTTCCATTTTTATGATTCAGTGATTAGCATGACATCCTGAAGCGTATGAGAAGGCTGAACTTTGTTCTTAATGAAATTTATACTTGATATCAAGTAGGGTACCTAGCTACAGTAGTACTCTTGATAGATTCACCTTTGTGAATGTGGAAGTGAGGACCGCTTCCTGTGAAATTATGGGCAAATTCCTAGAGCGTTCACTAAACTAGGTTATACGTGTAAGGCCATAAAGCACGAGTTATTTTATAACTTCACTCGAATAATGTTGTGTGTGTAATAGCGTTAGAAGTAAAGTTCAAAACTACGTGTTACTTTACAATACTCTAAACTATTGTCACTACGTAAAGGTTCAAGTCATCAGACACCTTTACTTAAGCACAATACTATAAAGATAGACATTGCTCAATGAAAATGTTTTAAAAATATTTCAAGTGGGAGACTGATAGTAAAAAAAATTCAAGTGGGTGATTATTGGATAAAAAAATTGTTAAAGAAAAATATATCATTATTTTATTCCTACAATGCTTAATTTGCAATGTGGAAGTCCCTTCATATACCTATTGATTCATTCATGGGTTTGGGCCCTTAGGGCACTCAAGTTTTGGAGGGATGAAGGAGATAGGCAAATGTAGATATGTCCATATCTCCATACACGTGTCGCCGTTCATTGGTCGGGGAGAGGAGGAATAAAAAATAATAATATATTTTTTCTAAAACTATTTTCTTTGACTTTTGACTAAATGTTTTTATTTTTTGAATTAATTGATAATTTTGTTGGAATACTAAATTAATTGTTGTGACTGTTCGTGTTTGTGACCATTGGTTTCTGCCTCTCCACTTCTATTTTTATATGTTTCTTTTGGTCTAGTATTGTTGTACAGCGGAATGAGAAAGTAAATTAGAAAAAAAATCGTGTAAAATAATAGTTCATTAGATTGCAAATATGTAATTAAGTATATTTATTTAGATTATATGTGTAGCAAACCTCTATTTAAATTAATTAAGTGATCGAAAGTTTATGAAATTTTAATTATTTCAAATCTCATTAACATCAAAAGATAATCATATTATTAAAACAATAAATTTATAACTTTAGTCAAATCTCTTTTTCAAAATTCAAAAATAGATATATTATTCTCAATTTTTTTGTTTACTGGAAACTAAACTATATTATAAAGAAAAATTATTCTAAGTCCCCAAGTTTGGAAGAAAATGTGCGTCTGATCCTGAATTTTAAAAACATTCATTCTCAGTTCACATATTTATGAGAATAGATTGATTTGGTTCTCAAGTTTTTAAAAGGGACATTTTTAAAAATAGCAAAATAAATTAAAATATTTACAAGTTATAACAAAATTTTAGATTCTATCAATGATAATCTTCTATCACTATAGCATGTCAATGACTACCAGTGATATAAATTGTTATAAGTTGTAAATATTTTATCATATTTGCTATTTTTGAAAATTTCTCTTTTTAAAATGTACCTTTTTAGTTCATGAGGCTTTTTTTTAAAAAAAAAAAGTTTAAAAAGTCTATCAAATAATTTTATAATTATTTAAAAATATTTTATAACCTTTTAATTTTTTTTAAAATAATTTTTTAATTTTATAAAAATAATTTTAGGGACATTTTTTAAAATAGAAAAATAAATTAAAATATTTACAAGCTATAACAAAAATTTGAATTATCAATGATAGTTATTGATGGACTACTATCACTGTAGCATATTAGTGACTATCACTGATAGAATTTAAAATTTTGCTATAGTTTGTAAATATTTTGTAAAATTTGCTATTTTTGAAAAATTCTCATTTTATATTTTGTTTTAAATAATTATATGACATATTAAATGAGAAGACTAATTTCAAAAAGTCATATCCATTCGAAGCCTATTTGTTTTTTCCTATTTTAATTATCATATAATTGTTTTTAAAAAAATCTAACTTAAAATACTTCTAGGACCTTCTAAACAAGTACATTTTGAAAACTTAAGGACTAAAAAATTATATTTTGAACTTAAGAATCAAGTAAGTCTATTCTTATAAATCTAAGGACTAAAAAGTTACATTTTTAAACTCAGAAATCAAACACATATGTTTATCAAAACTTGGGAACTAAAAACGTACTCATTGTTGCCACGTCATCACATCAAACATTGTGATAACTATAATTTGATTGAATTTGGGTAATTAAGTTTTTTCATACCCAATCTAATTCAGGCTTGATATAAAAATTAGGCCAAACAAGAATAATGGGTCCAAGCCCAAGTTCAAAAAGGCAAATAGGCTCAAGCTTAAGCCCACCTAAAGCCTATGGAAATTCTCTATAAATAGAGACATTCCCATTCATTTTTGAAGATCTTTGGTTGAAGTAAGAATTGAAGCTCTGAAGAATTGAAGAGTCGAACTTCTAAAAGTTCTCAAGACGTGTAAGTTCTTATCAACCTCGAGATCATCATCTTATGAAAGATTAAAGACTTGGAAGATTAAATTTTTTTTGGATTCCAGAAAATTGAAGCTCAAATAGACTTGTAACCACAACCTCCTGAATATCAAAGATAAAAAAATTATAAGTCTTAATTTGTATTTGAGAGAAAACATCAGAGTAAATATTGGAGATTGTATCCACAACACTATATAAATCAATATAAAAAGTTCAAATCTAGAAATTACATTTCTTTAAAAATCTTCAGTGAATAATTTGACATGTCTAGTGGGACCATCTCTATCTTTCATCTTTTTCTCTCTGTTTTTTTTTTTTTTGTAAAGAACATTTGAAGAAATCATAATGTCTAAAGGTACACTTTCAAAGCTCAGCGAGCAGTAAATACTCGCAACAGCTCAAGGAAAACTCAATCATTTGAGGATATGCCACCCTTTGAGAACGCAAAGAACATTTAGAAACAACTGTTGAAGCCATCAAAAGATGGAATTGTAATCAAGAAAATCTTGTGATTGACGAACACAACTCATCCTCTGAACGCTCAAATGAGGAGATGTCTCACCAAATATAATGTCAGTTATGGTAACTAACGTGGAGATAAGTGAAGACATAATGGTTGAGCTTGAAAAGAAGATCAACATGATTATAAAGGCGGTTGAAGAAAAAGATTATGAGATTGCATCTCTAAAGAATCACATCGAGAGTCATGATGTTGCTGAATCAAATCACATGCACACTGTCAAGAATACTGACAAAGGAAAAATAGTTATGCAAGAAAGCCAACCACAAAATTCGATTTCAATTGCATCATTGTCTGTTTAGCAGTTGCAGGAGATGATTGCAAACTCCATTATAACTTAATATAGTAGACCTGCTCAAACTTTCTCTTCGTACTCCAAGCCACATACGAAGAGGATCGACAATTTTAAAATGCAAAATGAATATCAGCCACCCAAGTTCCAACAATTTGATGGCAAGGGCAACACACTAAAACATGTGAAACTACTGGTACACAAGGGGATTTGTTAGTAAAACAGTTCATCCGAACTCTCAAAGGAAAGTCCTTTAACTGGTACACCGACCTTAAGCCTTAATCCATTAATAGTTGGGAGTAGCTTGAGAGAGACTTTCTCAATCCCTTCTATAGCACTTGACGTATTGTCAACATGATGGAGTTGACCAACACCAAACATCAGAAGGGGGAGCCAATAATCAACTACATAAAGTGATGGAGAGCTCTAAGTCTGGATTGCAAAGATAAGTTCATAGAACTGTCTGCAGTGAAGATGTACATCCAAGGCATGCATTAGGAACTTCTCTATATTTTGCAGGAAATGAAATCTCGCACGTTTGAAGAGTTGGAGGTATGACCGTCATTTTCATCTACGACAACCATTTAAGTAGTAAAATAAAAAGCAATATTAACAAGGACATCGACCTTTCTTCTCCATAAATTTCAAAATCACGGGTAAACAAAAAAAAACATGAAAAGGACAAACTTTTTTAGGAATATGGAAAATACAAAAAGGAAAATCTTTTTATGGAAATATGGAAATGTGTTGTTTTTCTTTGGTGCACACAGTAAACTTATATAGTAGTGCCTTGAAAATTAAATCTCTTCAAAACAGAAAATTAAATCTCTTCAAAATAGGAGATTCTATCAAAATTTGTTGAAGTGGGTTAAGATTTTAACTTTTTTTTATTGAACTTAAGAATACTGTGTGGAAAGTGGTCATGGAAATCAAATGTTTCCACTTTCCGCGACGTAGGTAAAGCGACGTCGCGAATTCCTGATAATCCACGATGTCATGTCGTGGTTTCCTTTCTAGCATAATAAATGTATTTCATCTTCCGCGGCGTGACGTCGCAGATTATCAGGAATTTGCAACATCGCTTTACCCACGTCGCGGAAAGTGGAAACGTTTGATTTCCGTGACCACTTTCCGTGACATCGTGACTCCTCGCGTCGCGGATTCCTGATAATCCGTGACATCACGCTTCTCCACGCCGCGGAAAATTTAATATAAAAGATATATTTTTACATACCGCGACATGGTTAGGCTTGACGTCGTGGA
>JBBPDI010000004.1:8318466-8381384 GCA_037974545.1 Cucumis variabilis
AGAGAAATTGGAATTTGGGAGAAATTGGGAGTAATTTTGGAGGGAATAGTGAATTGGATTGGAATTGAATATGAATTTAGGGGTTAATTGGTGGTATTTATAGGGAGAAATGGAGGAAATGGGTCTAACTATATTTCTAAGCCCATATCGAAAAAGAAAAGATGAAAATTGGACTAATTTCGGAAGTTTAGGTGTTAATTATGAAAATGCCACTAGAAGAATTAGAAAAGAAATCAATTGCACCGGCTGGGATTCAAACTCGCGTGGCTGAGGAGCGCGTGTGCTGGGATCGTGCCATGTGGCATGCGGAGAGCCATCGATCGTTGAAGACACGGATTGAGGAGAAAATATGTGGTAAATGTTTTGCGTGAAGAGAGATTCGAACTCTCGCATGTGAAGGCTTCAAAACGACGTCGTTTCCCTCTGTAATTAAAATTCAATTTTAATTTGCATTTGGTGAGATTTAAACCCACTACTTCGAGACTGGGCATGCGCGACTGAGGGGTTGACACGTGTCTATCTTCTTCGATATTTACCAAAATGTCCCCTTGTGTTAAATTTGTCCGTTCTCCTTCGTTTGAACTTCGATTTAAGTGATTTTCATGTCATTGGGTTCGTATTGAAGTCTACTTTCATATTTTTTTATAAAAATATAATAATAGTGAAAATATGCATGATAAGGATTGAGAATATGCTATATTTAAATGGGTCAATATTTGTCCCAACAAGATGGGTGATGCTTATTTACAAGTATATCTATTTGAGAAATCGTTATATCGAGGTCAGATGTTGATATGATACACATGTATGTCGAAGTAGATTTGAAGGTTATTATACGTTGTGGTTGACTAGGAGAAACTTATATATATACATGGATTTGATGTAGACTGGGTGTTAAGTGCCTTTATGTGATTTTCTTGATATACATATATGCTTACACGTATGGATGTTGAATGACTGAAACTAGTAGAGGTTCCTTATATATGGTGTAAGTTTTAAATGAGTGGTTTGTTGTTTAGACGACATATACGATTTATTAAGTTTGGTCGTGTTCTTGTGGACTGAGGAAATGCTATGATGATTTATTGGTTGACTGATGTACTGATATGTGTCTGAATGACCTTGGACTAAATTAGTGTAAGATGACTGTTAGGAGATAAGTAAAGAGTTTATGTGATGAGTTCATCTGACTGTACTATGAATGACTATTAAGATGTTAGATTGGACTGAGGAGAAAATTATTAGTTCCTATTGTGTAGTTACCTTGCAGGTGTCCTACGGGATCACCACCTTTTTGTGCATTCTACGGGATCACTAGACTGATATGTGTTTCTTCATAACACTAGACTGATTTATGCGTCCTTCGGGCGTTAGACTGATTATGTGTATCCTACAGGATCACAAGACTGTGACAGTGCAGGGTACTCCATTAGGAAGTTAATATTTTATTTTTTCCCTAACAGGACCAATAGTGGGTCTCTTACTGAGTATATTTATACTCACCCTTTTATTTTTAACTTTTTCAGGCAAAGGTAACAAGAGAGGCAGACCGGCGAGGGACAAAAAGGAGGCATGATTACCATAAGGGATGTCGTCATTTGCTTCTGCTTAGATGTTTTGTTTTCTTACTTTGTTTTAGTACTTGAGATTGTCTTAGAAAATTTTATGGCTTAACTAAGTTCATGAACTGATGTTTCTGCAAGCTTTACTTTGAAAACTTGGTTATTTTAAACTGAGCCCGAACTTAAATTTTATTTTCTTTGAAAGTTGGATTTTGGTTTAACTTGGTGTTTTTGCGTAAACTAAGGATATTGTTTAAAATTAATGACTTTGACTTAGTTATAAAAGTTGGGTCGTTACACAAAAGTTGACTAAATTGTTAAGTGTTATTATCTAGAAGCTAAATCTAAGAAAGTGTGTATTAACAAATTGAAATACAATGTTATTTGACCACCCAAACCTCAGTTTTATCTAGTGTCATAAATGCTTTTCCCTTACATATGTTCGATTTTTGTCCTTTTCTTATTCTTGTCGTCTTTATCTATGATTTGTTAATTACTCTACTTAAATTTATATATTATAAAAAACCTTTCTAGTTATTACAAGTTCTGGATGGTTACCTTCTTCCCCTTGGCTGTATCTTTTGTTCTTTTATCATCATTGGAAGGTTCTTCTATCGTGGTCGTTGTATCTTCTTAGGTTTTTGAAGTATCTGCTTCATTTTCCTTTGTTTCGTCTTTTGCATCTTCATTTGGGTTTCCTTGTTCTCTGTTATCGTCTTCACATTCATTATTCTCCTGTATATTACCAATGTTTCATTAATTTTTGTATTCTTAATATATCAAATACTTTATTAATTGCAGTACTAGACTGTAAATATTATACCTTTTCTTGTACATCTTTTAATTTGTGCTTTTGTTTCATCGATTTTCTTTTGATAGCCTACAGATGTTCGTCTAGTTTACAATTAGATTGAAAATCTACCCAACAAAGACATATTACCTTGCTTTTGCTTCTTGATTTTTTCTGCACCACACTTTCGTCTTTCATTGCTTCATCTCGTTCTCTTTTTGCTGAAGCTTTTGGACTAGCATGCTTGCTTGTCGATCCTCTAATTATTGAGTCTTCTGTTTTCTGTTGTACATATGGCGATAAGCATATTAATATAAAACATTTATAGGTAAAGTTGTTTGGTTGTTGATTGTAAGGTTTTAGGTTTATTTATATGCCTTTTATGATTGGAATTAATTTTTTATGTTATGCATAATTTAGTATTCCTTTGCACTTTTAGTCTTGTATGCTAATCTTCTTGATTGTTGATCTATTTTGTTTTAATTATTTGTGGTTGTTAATTTTAAAGGAAGACCAACAAACAATTGTAACACTAGTGATTTTGTCACATTGAATAAAGAAATTAGATTCATACCTCGTCTTCACCCTTTTCTTCCTCTACTCTTCTCTTTTTATTTTTATTTTTATCTTAATATTTGTTTGAATTTATTAGATAAATAAACATTTATAAAAATTTAAGATGTTTCTGTTATAGTTTGTAATTGCTAAAAATAGGGGAAGATTTTGTTAATATTTCTTAATCTATTCTAAATGAATAACTAATTCAAAAGTGTGTCCTCTATACATAACATCATATCATTCTTTTACAACAATAATTAATCATTAAAAAAGTTTTTAAAAAATGATTTAGATTAAATACTCCACGGTATTGTGAAAAAGAGCTTTGTTGGATTTTGTCGTTTTCATACCTTGCTAGTGATTACATTGTAGTCAGAATATAAGTCTATAAACATTTAAAAAAGAAGGAAAACAAACCTTGATTTTGCAGAAACGACAGGTAGACAATCTCTTTCAAGTCAGATGAAGTTTGATCAGTTGAGGTAGGGTACTATTGTGTTGGTGGCTGCTTTGTGAACGATGTCGTGGGCGACTATTCGATGCGATGAATCTGATGTCTGGTGATGTAGGTTATTGAGATTGAAGGTTAAAGATGGGCTTCAAGGGGGATGAAGAAGACAAAAAAAGTTTGGAAGAAAAATTAGAGATTTGAGATAGGGGTTAAGTGTTTTGGTAGGAAAAAATTAAAAATAAAATAGTTGATTTGTATTTTGTCAAGAAGTGTGATTCAATTATGGGGTATTTTTTTGATTTTTGAGAATGATAGAAATTGGAATGTGAGTTTTTTTACTAGAGTAAAGGCAATTAAGACATTTTCGTAGCAGCATTTTTTCAACTTTTCTCTTTTTTTTATTTTGTCATATTAACAATTAAAATTAATTTTAAACCTTAAAATTTACTTTTTTTTTTTTTTTGTAAATCCTATTTAATACTTAGCATATCCATCCCAAATGGTGGAGGTTTTAACAATGAGAATAAGAAGTGTCAAAATAATCAATGTCCGGACTTTGGTGAAACACTTTTGCGACTACCCTAACTTTATGTCTATGAATTGACCCATCCAAAATTTTATTGAGATAATTGTGAAAATGACAAAATATTAAATAACAAACTGAAAAATAGCAAATCTTCAAACTAATAATATTTATGGAAAAACTGTCGGTTGTAGACTTTTTTTGACTTTTTTTTATCGATTATACCCCTTTACAGAGGACAATTCGGTTTTTACAGATACAGTGTATTTTTATAATTCAAATAATTTGGCAGAATACCACAGGATCAAGGATACAAGGTATTTGCACATAACATTCAGTTTTGGAAAATCTCAACTAAATATAATATTTTCGTGGTGGATAAGATTACACCAACACCCCTTAAGTATATGACTGTAATTTATACAAGATTTTTGAATAATTAGCATTTAAATCAATGAATAAACAATTTATTTCTATAACTTATACATACATACATATATATATAAAATAGCAATTTGAATTTAAAACATTTTTATACCCCTAAAATAAGGGCTACGATAATTTCAACCGTATCTATTTCATTATATTCCATAAAATTTATTAATAATTTATCATATAATACATAATACATATTTTTCCTATTTCTAATAACAATTTGAAGTTAGATTTTCACTAAAATCGTCAATTTGAATTCTTTTAAACAATCATATCCCTAAAGTAGTGGCAAACATAAATTCAATATTTTTGGATTATTTATATTCCAAAACATTTATAAAAAAATTGAATTTAAATATCTCCAAAATACGTCTTGTTAATAATATTTTGAATTTAAAATTATATCATCCCTAAACTCATGTTAATTGGTTGATTTTTATTTTTAAAAAATTCTTTTATTGTGTCAATTATTATTATCCATATTTTTTTGTTGATTTTTTTTAAAAATATATATTGTTGTGGCAGTTATATAAAGTTTGAATTTGCAACGGACTACCGTATAAATCTTATTATACAAATATAGTGTATTTTGATTGATTTACATGTTGAGAACACTGCACAGATTTGGAAATCATTGTCACGCCTCCAAATTTAGATATTTTTCTTAACATAATTATCTCATTTTATTTAGATTTTAAAATTTTTTATGTTAATGTATTGGAGTTTGGTGTGAAGAGTTTCCTCGATAATTATCTCCCTATATATAGGACAATTCATTTCTTACATATACGGTGTATTTGCATAGTTTAAAAAATGAGACAGAAAGCCACAGATTCACGAATATAGTGTATTTGCAAACAACATTCAACTTTGGTAAATCTTAACTAAATATGATATTTTTCAACATCCCCTAAAAATATGGTTGTAATTTCTACCACATTTTCGAATCCTTAGAATTTAAATCAATTAATTAAAAATTTATTTCTACCAGATTTGAAGAGCAGGTTCACAAGGTAGAAGAGAACCGAAGAGTTTTCGATTAATATTTTAATATTTTTGAATTCTTAGGATTAAATATGTCAATATTTTTAGATTCTTTATATTCCAAAATATTTATAAAAAAATTATTAAATAATAAATAATACGTATTTTTAATAACAATTTGAATTTATAATTTTTATCATCCCTAAAATCGTGTTAATTAATATTATCCACTTATTTTTAAAAAAAAAACAAAATTCTTGAGCAAATTGTAATGTTAATATTCAAGTTTATTTTCATTAGAGTCGAACTAGAATAATTATTTTGAGACGTGTTTTTTGGTAATGTTAATATTCACGTTTATTTTCATTAGACATTTTCTTTTTTGTGTTATAGTTTTCGTTGAAGGCTTTCTTTACAGTACATCCTTTTATAATTATTTGTGATGGCCGATTAAGAGCTCAAATCTTGAAGAATTCACTGATTTGAGCAGACGAAGTTAATGGACGAATCCTTTCTGCAAATGATTGAAGATTTTCAAGCGGACAAAGTTAGGGCACGTATGAAGAAGTTTAAGATATTGGAGATAGGTAACAGAACAATTGCGGAAGATATTGGAACAATCGCATTGAAATTAATGGAAAGTTTTCGGTGAAGATATTGCAACTTTTCGATGGAACAATCACTGAAGATAGGTAACGAAAGATATTGAATATGCAATGGGAAGACGTTTCAAAATTTCCTAGTGTTTCAAAATGTGAAATTAGTGGGAAGTTCTCAATTCTTGCACGATTTGAAGAAGATGGAACGTTTTGCAGAGCTTAGGTGGAGCTTCTATGGTGATTCTGTGTTATTGTTTGCTTTTTTAGAGAAATTATATTTTTAATACGTTATAATTATGTGTGGGATGTTTTATTTGATTATAGGGTATTTGAGGTTTATTCAACCATTGTATTTAGGATTCAAGTTTTTCACTTAGGTAGGGATATTTAAGACATTGTTCCATTTTTTTTTTAGATTTTTCTGTTTTGCTATTTTATCAAAGAAATAAAATTTCAATTTATGAGAAGTGAACCTCCTATTTTGTCATTCTCCTTATCAGTGCAATTTTATTTGCATTGTCTGGCAACCTTTTATGGAATTGGAAGATGGAAATAAAGTCCAATAATAATGGTGTTGGATTGTGAGTTGGAGGATTCATTGGGGTGATATAGGTAGGTGGGTGAACGACTTTGGATTTGAAGACTTTGAGTAAACTGATCATTTGGACTCATAATTTGGGCCAATGTGGGATTTGGGCTAAGTAAACCAAGATGGGTCTTGGAGTTAGTAAAGGTGAAGTTGGGGTAATAGCTACGTGTAGCCTGAGACTCAAGAATGGGATATAACTATCGTAAATGCATAAACAACGGAATTGGTCAACAATTAATTTCAATCTTTCAAAACCAACTTCTCTTTCTTTTTTCTTATACTCATTCAAAACCACCCAGATTTGTATAAAAAAAAAATTAACATTTTCAACCTACATGTCTATCTTAGTTAATCTCAAGCACAACCAAAAGTTTACAGCTATTGATTGGTTATGCTTTCGCAATACAATTTTATCATAGATGAACATGGAAATCAAGTCATCTATTTAGTCTTTTCAAATATTTTCAAAAAATTTGTTGTTTTTCAAATTAATTTAAAAATCATTCGAAAAATCTATAACAAAATGGTAAATAAATTTGAAAATTTGAAAATTCATATACTTGAAACAAAAATTGAACGGGTGAGATGAAAGTTTTAATATAAGATAACAAAATGGGAAATAAGTTTTAAAAATCAGATAAGATTTGGTGTAAATTTTGCAACAACTACTTCACATTTGGAAATATTAGAAGAATTTTGTTCTTCATCCGGTCGAAATTTCACATCCAAAACAAATTGATAACATGAAAAAGTTGATTTTTTTCCTATAAATATATGTGGTCGATATTGGCTAAAATATATCGAGAAAAATTAATTCAATGAGTTACCAAAGAATACTAGTTGTGGATGATGAAATTTTTAAGATGCTATTCCTAACAGTTTATCCTCAAACAAGGCAGCAAGACACCCAAAAGTTTTTAACCTACAAATATTAAGGGAAATTAGAGTCTGTAGCAACATTTGAGGTTGTTTTTGAGAATGGCAAAATGTTGCTAGTCGGTAGCATTACCAAAAACTAATACTGGCTAGTATTAGGACCATTGGCTTCTAAAAGAGCATTATGGATTTTTTCTTATTCTTCCGTCTCAATTGCACTTTGATTTACCCCTAAAAATATTGAAGTTAAACTGTATATGTCACATCCTCTTCTGGAGCCCCTCTTTCTCTCCCTTATTCAAAATGTCGGTTCAAGGGTTGACAAGTTTTGTCATACTTTGACAACACTCACCAACCAACCTAATCTAACCTAACGAACTCAACAACTACAAACTAACACTGTAAGCAAAAAAAATAACAAGCTAAGAGCTCGCTAAACAACTTAGTAACTGCAAACTAGAGCAATCACTCAATGGAAGCATAGACTTAACAAATAACTTTACTAACTAGGCTCTTAACTTCTAACTCGTGCTAAATGCATAAACAAGTCAAATATAAGAAGAATATTCTCAGCTCATAAAATAACAGATAAGCAGTTGTAGGGCAAGTCAGCATGATGATCACTACCTAATAAGTGAGAAAACATTTAAAATCGTTAGTCGAAAAAACTCAGTTAGTGGCTATTTTATAAAGCATGCTTTTCCAAATAGTTATGCTCAAACTTTTAGCTTTTAGAAACATACTTACAAACAATGATTATTAGTAAACTTTAGTAAAACATTAAAATGATTTCATAAACCTTCTTTTTCCTCTCTATACTTTGAATCAAGTACTCGAGAATAGTAGAGCTAAATTAATATCATAACCCTAATCCTCGAGAATGGCATAGCGAAATCAATACCAAAACTCTAATATATGATCCTAATAGCATATTAACATAAATGCTATTAGTCAATCCTCTAAGACCGTCACCTCAATAATCCTTTATGTACACAATATTCTCTGCGTAGGGATGTAATAAATGTCTCAGGTAAAGAATAAAATATGCTTTGTAAATAATAAGCTTTAAAACATAGTCTCAAACTCTATATGTTTAAATAACTCTTTGCATAAGCAAAACTCTACAACTTTGAAAAACAACTTTGCTAAAACATTCTTAAATCAAATACTCTAGAACTTGCATAAACATGCTGGTAAAAATACAAAGAACTTAACTTTTAAATATCATGCTTATAAACTCATACTTAATAAATGATTTACTAAATCAGTTAAGAAATATCATTAAGAATCCTCAAAATATGCTTAGAAACTTTTAGTTCTAAACTCATATTCATAAAATAAATATTGAAATTCATTTTATCCCTCACAAATCTAAAGTTGAACTTCCTAGTTCAAGAACTCCCCTTCACCAAAGGAATTAACATTCTATTAATCTTCTCAAAATTAGAAAATATCAAGAAATCAACCAAAACTCACAAAACTTGTAAAAATCCATTTTTGACCCAAGGCCACTACCTATGCCATGACACAGTGATTGGCATGTCACGTGCACCCATACACAGGCCATGACATGGCCCTAGGCAGTGCTTTACTAAGCTCATCATCATATGCCCTAAGGGCTTGCCTTGCCTGACTGTCATAGATTATTGTTATGTCCTTTTCATCAACAACATCACTTGGAGAATTTCTTAGTTTTCATTTTCCATTGCTCACGTTGCTAATTCAATGCGCTTATTTTATGCATTTGCCAGCTTCATAACGCCATGTAGCTAGTCCTTTTCTATATGGTTTTCTTTACTCATTATGTGCACATAATAGTTAACTCATTGATATGAATAAGATTAATGGTTTACTTGTAAGCATAGCATACAATCATCAAACATAAAACTTGAACTTGGTAATATAACACAAACGCTTTCTTTAGAAACCACATTTCTCATAACATTAAATGTGAAATACAATAATACAAGACAACAATTAACATTGAAAAGAAGCTTGAAAACTGTATTTATCTTTAGAAAGCCACTCACAACATTAAGATTCCTTCTTTCTAAACGTCTAACCCTTCTCGCCTAATAGCTTCGCAGCAGCACACACTTGGCTTTTTTTTTATAAAAAAAATTCTTAGTAACCTCCTATAACATCCTGAATTCTAAGAGATTTGATTTAATTAAATTACCTGATTATCAGAGTTTTTAAAAATTTTGGGCGTTATTTTATTATACTTGAGTGGAAGAGAAAATTTTCTAAGGAGAAGGAAAGAATTGAAGGAGGAAAAAGAAATTTGAAGGGTAATAATAATATATTATTATTATTATTATTATTATTATTATTATTATTTTATTATTATTAGTATTAAAAAAAATAAAGCGGAAGCATTTGAAGAACATTCCCCTATGGCAATCACGTCTCCTTTTTGTCCCTCGTCGGTCTGCCTCATTTGTTACCTTTGCCTGAAAAATTAAACATAAAAGGGTGAGTATAAACATACTCAGTAAGAGACCCATTACTGGTCCCGTTAGAGAAAAATAAATTATTAACTTCCTAATGGGGTATCCTGCACAGTCTTAGTCTTGTTATTCTGTAGGATACACATAATCAGTCTAACCCCCCAAAGGACGAACATATTAGTCTAGTGCTCTGCAGAAGCACGTATCAGTCTAGTGCTCCCGAAGGATGCACATATCAGTCTAGTGTTCCCGAAGGATGCACAACAGGTGGTGTTCCCATAGGACAACTGCAAGGTAACTACCCAATAGGAAACTAATAATTTTTCCCTCAGTCCATTCTAAATATCTTAACAGTCATTCATAGTACAGCCAAACATTCTCATCACATAACTCTTCACATAACCTCTAACAATCATCTTATTCTAATTTAACCCAAGGTCAGTCAGAACTTATGAGTACATCAGTCAACAACTAAATAATCATAACATCCCTCTCAGTCTACAAGTGCACAACCATACCGTCTCCTCAGTTTAAATGAGCACAACCATAACAATATATCATACATTCAGTCTAAACAAAAATCCACCATTTCAAACCTATCCCCTATAAGAAACATCAACGAGTTTCAGTCAATCAACATCCATATGTGTATATATACATATCCAGTCAGTCACAACATGCACTCAATATCAAGTCCACATCAATCCATACATAAATATATATATTTTTCCCAGTCGAACATAACATACAATAAACCTTAAGTCTACATCAAAAAGTATATATCATAACCATCATTTCCACTCAGTTCAGATATAATAGTATAGTCCAATGCAACTCAAAGCTAAGGATGAGTCTAGTAGAAAGTCCCTTACCTTAACGTTAAGGAAGCTCCTTAATCAACCAATGTCCACGAAACAATCCTAAGCATAACGATAGGAAATTCGATTACTTTCACAAAACTTCCTCTCATGATTTTTCTCAATGAAACTCCTACACTTACCCAAGTAATAGCGAAACGAGCTCCAACTAAAATCTAAATTTGATGTGAGCCCAAGGAATTCAAGCTCTACCTCCAATACCTTCAATGATTGCACAACAATCTAACGATTAATCCAACAATAACACTTGAATTAATTATGAAATAACTACGAATCCACAATTTAAGTTTTACCGACAACACTTTATAGATTCACAACGAAATAGAGGCAGCGGCACACGAACCAAAACGAAACAGTGTGTAGGAGCATGAGCCAGCTTGTAACTCACGGCTGGAAGGCAGGGAGTCACGCGACGGCGCTTCATGATCGACGAAGGGAGATGTGGCTGTCGGCGATTCGAACCACAATTGAAGGCACAGTGACGACTTTGCAGATGCACCCTTTGCCATCATAATGGCAGCGAGCTTAACGTCGAATTTCACAAACTGTGGGATAGGAACACAGATCAGTTTGAACGTTGCAACAGTGTAAGGAATGCAGGCTTCACAAACCAGAGTGGACGGAGACAAAGGGTCACGACGACATAGAACGGTAGGTGGTCGTCGCGACGACGCAAACTGGTTGGAGGGTTACACGCAACGACTCAGATCTGCACCTAAGGCTCGGATGGAGGGAAAGGAAAAGAGAGATTGAAGAAGAGCGGCCGCCGACTATGGTGGCTAGGGTAGAAAAGAGAAAAGAAAGGAAGAAGAAGGTGAGGGGGGGGCGTGGGAGAGAGGGAAATATTTCCCCATTTCTTCTTCTTTTTTTTAATACTAATACTAATAATAATATATTGTTATTATTATTACCCTTCAAATTTCTTTTTCCTCCTTCAATTCTTTCCTTCTCCTCATAAAATTTTCTCTTCCACCCAAGTATAATAATATAACGCCCAAAAATTTTAAAAAAAATCTAATAATCAGGTAATTTAATTAAATCAAATCCCTTAGAATTCAGGACGTTACATTCTTCCCTCCTTAAGAAACTTTCATCCTCGAAAGTTCTAATATTGGAACACTTCTGGGTAACGAGCTCTCGTATCATCTTCTCGCTCCCACGTCAATGAGTTGTGTATCATCTTCTCGCTCCCATGTCACCTCTTTAACTCGATGATTCGGCCACAATACTTTTACCAACGTAAACCCTCTATTGCGAAGCATCTTCACCACTTTAGCCAGAATCTCAATTGGTTGTTCTACATAGCTCATTATCTCATCAATCTCTAGTGGTTCATAGTCCACCACATGAGATAAATTTGCCACATACTTACTCAACATCGAAGCATGGAAAACATTACGAACTGCGAAGAGAGATGGTGGCAATGCCAAACAATATGCCACAACACCAATCCTCTCTAAAATCTCAAACGGTCCAACGAAACGAAGACTCAATTTTGCTTCTTTTCAAAACACATAACACCCTTCATAGTTGCTACCCTCAAGAACACTTTGTCTCCCACATCAAACTCAAGGTCTTTCCATCTCACATCAGTATAACTTTTCTGTCTACTCTGTGCTGTTTGCATACGTACTTTAATCTTCTAAATAGTCTCATTAGTAGAATGAACTAACTCAGGACCCATCAACCTCTGTTCACCAACCTCACTTTAACAAACAGGGGTTCTACAACATTTACCATACAACGCCTCAAATGGTGCCATGCCAATAGTAGCCTGAAAGCTGTTTTTTTTATAGGCAAACTCCATCGAATGCAAGTGAGAGTCCTAACTACCTGGAAACTCTAACGCACAAGCTAGTAGCATATCCTCTAAAACTTGGTTCAAACGTTCAGTTTGACCATCAGTCTGTGGGTGAAAAGGTATACTGAAATCTAATCTCATACCCATGACAGTCTGAAGTCCCTTCAAAAACTTGGATGTAAAACGTGCATCTCTGTCTGAAACAATCAATATAGGTACTCCATGCAATCTCACAATCTCAGTCAAGTACAACTGTGCCCACTTACTAGCCGTATAGGTGTATTTCCCAGGCACAAAGTGTGCTGACTTCGTAAGCCTGTCTACAACAACCCAAATCATTGTATAAACCTTCAAGGTTTTAGGAAACCTTGTAATAAAATCCATGGACACATTCTCCCACTTTCACTCAGGTATACTCAAAGGTTGCAATAACCCTGCTGGTTTCTGTCTAGGTGGTTTAACCTGCTGGACCACCAAGCACCTACTAACAAACTCTACCACTTATCTCTTCATATTACACTACCAATAAACTCGTTTAAGGTCCTTATACATGTTTGTACTACCTGGATATATTAACAAAGGGAAACTATGGGCCTCAATCAATAACTTTGTGTTAACTGCACTGTCTATTGGCACACATAATCCTCTCTCAAACATAAGTTCATCATCATAAGATATGAAGAACTCCTTAGCTTTCCTACTTTTGTTAGGCGATGCTTCTCAATCAAATAAGGATTATTTGAACTGAACAACAATTTTTTTTCATCTCAAGGTCGACTACTGACAACTGAGCTAACTATGAGGTGACTTCTCCCACTGAAACTACAATCTCAGCTCTCTCATGGTCTCCGTGTAAAGGATCCTGTCTAGTAATGAGTGCTGTAGAATGTGATACTTTCCTACTAAGAACATCAACTACCACATTTGTCTTACTTAGATGGTACATAAAAAAATCTCACTATCATAGTCATTTTCTAACTAAAACCATCTTTGCTATCTCACATTCAGCTTCATCTGAGTAAAGAAGTATTTCAGGCTCTTATGTTTAGAAAATATCTATAACCTTTCACCATACAAATATTTCCTTCAAATCTTTAATGTAAAACCACAACTGTCAATTCTAGATCATAAGTTGGATAATTTTGGTCATGACTTTTCAACTAACGAGAAGCACAAGAACCTACTTTACCTTATTAAATCAGAACACCATCTAAACTTTTCTAGAAGCATCATTGTAAATTATGAAACTTTCTTAACCATCATGTTCGGTAAGCACCGATGTAATACAAGCTCTTGCTTAACATTTGAACACTATCCTCATAGGCTTTGTTCTAAACAAACAGAATCTCTTTCCTGGTTAACTGAGTCGATGGTGTATTTAAGCGAGAAAAGTCTTATACAAATCGTTGGTATAACCTACTAAACTTAAAAAGCTACAAACCTCACTAACTATGAAAGGTCTAGGACAACTGATAACAACCTCAATCTTTGTAGGGTCCACATAAATGTAATCTCTAGACACCACATGACCTAGAAAAGATACTTGGTCTCCTTTAAAACTCACATTTTGAAAACTGTGCATACAATTTGTCGACTCCAAGAGCCTCTATACCCATGCATAAATGCTCCTCATGATTTATCTTTGTCTTGGAAAAATCTAAGATATTGTCAATAATTACAATCACAAAAGTGTCTTAGAAAACATTAAACACTTTGTTCATTATGTTCATAAACATTGTTGGAGCATCTGTCAACCCTAAAGACATTACAATTAACTTATGATGCACATATCTCAAACGAAAAGTTGCCTTAGGAATGTCACTGCCTCTAATCCTCAACAAGTGACAACCTGGATGTAATTCAATCTTAAAGAACACATAGACTTATTACAGCTGGTCAAACAAATCCTCAATCCTCAGTAAAATATATTTGTTCTTAACGGTCACCTTATTCAACCCTCTATAATTAATACTTAAGCGCATCGACCCATCTCTCTTATTAACACATAGAACTGGTGTGCCTCAAGGTGACACACTTGGTCGAATGAATTCTTAGTCAAGCATTTCTTGCAATTGCACTTTCATATCCTTCAACATTGCTGGGGTCATTTTGTATGATGCTTTAAATATAGGAACAATGTCTAGTTTTATTCTATGACAAGGTTAATTTCCCCATGAAGTCGTAATCTTAGAAACTCTTCTAGGAAAACATTAGAATACTCTTTCACAGCTGATTCAGATAACAAACAAATCTCAATCTCCCTGGTGTTTACCACACTAGCCAAGGTACTCCAGGTACCCTGATCAAGCAACTCACTAACCTTTATAGCTGGGATAACTTTCAGTAGAACAATAGTTCTTACCCTTTCGTACTTGAACTAGTCTCCAAAGAAAGATTAGAAACTACCTCCTTACCGATAGTCTATATTTGCATGGTTAATTTTTTTTAGAACTCCAAACTAATAATATTTCGTTCACGATAACTCAAAACAGTTTCTTAAAGTCACATCAAGACAATCATGCTCATTTTTCTTGTTCATCCCCAATACACCATCCTAAAACCATTCAATGTGCTTGGTATAAATTTAACTTCACCATGTATTTAGTCTCCTTTAAAACCACCAACGTAACATAGTTCTTATAATTTCAGTCACAAAACGGTCAATTACACTGACAATGTCTTACTTCTCTACTACTCGACCACCACCTTGAACACCTCTACATGGCAACATTTTTTCCTAGCCTCATCATTAAATCCTTCACCATTAAATCATAACATTCATGTCATTCTAGTTTAACTTAAGCAAAGTCATATACATAAACCATACATATTAATCATGAAGGCGTACCTAACGAGTGACGAAGGATCTTGTTAGCCATAGGGACACAACAACACAGACTTACATCATAAGTTAGTCAAAAGAACCTAAAACATAGGCTCTGATACCAACTTTAACGATCCAACTTTTCTAACTAAGTCAAAGTCATTAATTTTGACAAGACACTTTGATTGACACAAAACATAGTAAAATTTATTTGAAACCATATAGTCAAAGAAAAACTTAAGTTCGGGCCCCGTTCAAATAAATCAAAATTTTAAAAGTACAGTTTACAAAACAACAGTTCAATCACAAAAAAATGGCATGTAACACCCGAGATTAGGAGGGAGACATGAATGAATTGATACCATATCTAAATGAGAGGGATCTTGAGGACATGAAAGTAATGTTAAGAAAGGCTTAAAAAAATTAAAAGTTAATACCTATACCTACAAGGTGCACCTTCCTTTTCGCTGGCTCGATCATAGAAACTTCAAAGTTAAGCGTGCTTAGCTTAGAGTAATTCTATGTTGGGTTACCTCCTAGAAATCTTCCTAGGATGCATCTGAGTGAGGACAAAGCATGCTGAAAGGACTCGAGTTGATTTGTGGGGATAGTAAGGATGATGTCGCCAAGTCGCAGGGGATGCAGGAGAATGTCGGAGATCCGGATTCCAAATCTTGGTTCGAATCCTATGCTTATGGTGTTACACCTCCTTCTCTTATGTCCTCTTCTCCTATTTATATTAATCCTAAATTGGATTAGTCATCCTTTAAGTTCCTTAATTTTCTAGCTCATACTTAGAATATTACACGTGTAAGCTTAACAACTTTTTGGACCATGCTTAGCTTAAACCTTTACATGTGGCCTAGTAATTAGGCACAAATAGGAATTCTAAAATTTTCTAACTCTCTTCGCATGGCTTCTTCTCACCTTACACTAAAACAAAAATGCCTATTTCCTCTTGATTGCAATCTCCTTCATCGTGTCGCCTAACTTCCACGCGAACCTTAAAATGCCTAACTCCACAAAACGCCTACTTGTCATAATTCCTTCTTAAAAAATCCTTCTAATCAAACTCTTATTTCAAAATGACATGGGTCTCACAACTCTCCCCTCCTTTAAGAATATAGTCGTCGAAATTCATTCTCTCCAGTCCTTTTTCCTTTGTAAAACACAGGACCTCCGCGTAGGCTGCTGCACTAAGTGGGACGCCATTTCTATTTTTGTTTGTTCTTCGTCTACTTTACTTTTCCCTTTACATTCACTTTGATAGTGCCCTGTGGTCCCACATTTAAAACAGGTAATATTCATTTGCCTATAAGCCCCCTACATGCCTTTTACCGCATTCATTGCATTTCTATCTTGGACTACCACTCCAGTGCTATCCTTGACTAAAAATGGACTTACATTTCTTGCTAAATCCTCCAACACTTCTCCTTTATTCTTCTATGCTAATCATTGAACTTGATAATTTTCCTTTCAAAATTTTCTCAAACTCATAGAGATGCATAAACATCAACTTCGCGTAGTCATACCGACGTGCTATAACCGTGACATGTGTTCTTACTTATGTCCTCAAACCATTCTCAAATCGTCCATGCATCTATCTCTTTTTAATGCCACTAACATCATGACACACTTAGCTAATTTTGTGAACTTCTTCTTATACTCCACGACAGAAAGTTCACCTTGCTCCAAATGGAGAAATTCATTTCACCTTTCTTCTTTATACATCTTAGGAAAATACTTACTATTAAAAAATTCTTTAAACTCTTCCCACCAACTCACTCTCCCTCGCCCATTTTCCTCTAGCATCCACCAGTCTTCTACTCCTTCTTATTAAAAAAATACAGCCAAATCCACTTTTCTTTCTTTTGGACACTGCATAATCAAAAAATACTTCTCCAGCATTCTAATCCACTTCTTCGCTTGTTCTGGTTCCACAATTCCTATAAACTTTGTTGTGTCGGTTTTTTTTGTGCTCTATAATAATTTTATGGATAATTGGATTATTGTTTAATTATTTAATAAGGATTTATTATTCTCATTATTATTCAATTGCATGTTACTATATAATAATATCCATGAATATGTTATTCTATTTTAAATCTCCCTAATCGATTATTATTGTGTAAACTATAATAAATTAAGATTAGTATGAGTTATAATTGATAATCATACGATAATTATATATGTAGAGACATAAATTATAATCATATTTTCTTATTGGAGAATAAGAATTGGACTGACCCTTTTTTAGATATTGTATAGACATATGTCATAAATAATCTCACATAATTGATTGTTTTGATCCTTAGATCTGAGATTATTATAGTGTCAAACATAAGAATTAATTTATTCTGATGCAATCAAATGTTATCATTAACCAGATAATTAGAATGGTTGTACTTGAACACGTTATGAATTATGTAGTGGATAATGATTAATCAAGATATGGAGTTTATCCCTCTTGTTATGGAGAGATATCTTCGGACCCCTAGATTAAGCATAACTGTGGAAATGCATGTCGTGCAATAAATGAATTAATAAGGGTATTAATGTCATTTACTATTTCAATATGCTTATTGATCAAGAAAGCAATTGAATTAGATAGGGTGACTTTGTCCATCCTTATATTCAATTATAGATATGACATGGTAAAAGGATTAAAACAATAATTAGGTTATGTTGGATCACCGACTTAATTTAATATTAGTTATATTGTCTTACTAGAGACCAATTATGATTTATGGGCCATAAAACGAGTTATAAGTCTATTCCCATATTAAATTAACCTAACGACTCGCACACGAAACAACTAGTTCTAATTTGTCTTTGAGTTGGATAATTAATATGACCAATTGGAGAATTATAAGCTTAGTAGGAAGTTCTAAGCTTATTAGGAAGTCCTAAGCTTATTACAAAATCTGAAGCTTATTACGAAAATCCTAAGCTTATCAGGAGACCCTAGGAAACCTATAAATAATACATTGCACGTCTATACACAGAGAGAGTCTAAATTCTCACTTTGCAAGATTCTAGCAAACCTGAATTCGAGGAGTCGAATTCTGAATTCGTGTGTGGATATTATCAGAGAATGCTTATGATTTTGAAACGTTTTGATAATACAAATTTGGAGGGTCGTCCTTAACAAAACAAGGCAACTCAAATTTTGAACATCGACGCAGAGGTATGTTTATTCATAATTTAATTGTTTATTACAGATTTGTTTACGTTTTAAGGGTTAGAGAAATTTTTTTATGTTAATACCACTGTATCTTGCCCTAGTTCGTTTTTCAGCACATGGCTCCCAATGCTTTGAGCTACTATATTCCAAGCATTTTCTCATATTCTCTTGATTATCCTGTTGGGATTTATTACCTAAAACTCGTATAATATAAATATTCTCCAATTGACAGTTATTAATAAAGTGTTATTATTATAATTTTAATACATGTTATTGATTATATTATTAGTTGTCTTCATAATCCAAATCCAATAAACTAACATTCTAAGCTATTTAATGAGTCTCTAACAATATGTAGAGACATACAATGATCATTGTTCAAGATTAGCTTAAAGAGTCTATAGTATAAGGATAAGGTTGGGTACTTTATCCTAGTAACATTATGGATGTGGCTCACTTTGTATTTGATATAAACACAATGATCCAACATTCGTTTAGTTGACATGCGAGTGAGGGTATCCTATACATTGAGTTTACATAAGACCGGACAGCAAAATAGTAACCACTGGATGTAACTCTGTTAACTAGTTAGGTTTTATTTCATTAGGATAACCTAGCTAACTTAATCTTAATCCTGACTGTATTATGAACTTCTGGTCGCCAGGGATTTTCCTTTGATTTGTATGGGTGATAGTGGCCAGATCGCTGACTCAATATGCTTATCATTTGGAGGACAAGACCGAGTGGAGAGCTGGAAACATAATTACACAAGATGAAATTCACTCATTCTCTACTTAGGGGTAAATAGATGAGTGTTTCCTTAAATGGTGACTCCAGGACTTGAACAAAGGGTCCTACCCTCACTATGGCATGAGAGAAATTTCTGTTCATTAGAAGAGCACTGATATTTAAGGATTTGAGGTAAACTAGGGGTAAAAAGGTAATTTGACCTAAGTGGTGCTACAAACACTTGAGAATGACTAACTTATTGTTATTAGTCTATATTCGTGGACACAGAAATATATCTAGAATGAGAAGAGTTTAGCAGTGAGTCTTTATTGGAGTGTATATATAGTTAACAAATATTGATTAATGTGGTTAATGAGTTTAGCTAATTAATCCCAAATCGTTATAGCTTCTGATCTGCAGATCCATTAGGTCCCCTTCCTAGCTCGTAAAGGGTAATGAGATTTATTTATATTGGTTGTAATTTTAAATGTTTAAAATTACTTTGAGAATTAGTTTAATGTATAGTGATACTTTGTAATATAAAGTTTATCAAACTTTATTATATTAATTTAATTTGGGATATATTTCAAAATTAATTTATGAGATATAAAATATTTGAATGAGTTCAAATATTAATTTAAAGTGAATTGGATTCATATTAAAATTATTGGTTAGGAGAGAAACTTATATTTAAATATGATTCAAATTTAATTTAACTTAAATGTAAGATATTTAATTTAGCTATTAATTAATTAGAGAATTAATTAATAGTTTAATTATATTTTATTTAATTAAATTTGATTTATTATAGAATTAATTAATAGTTTAGGTATGCAGTGGAGACCTTAGTTCATATCTTAAACAATGTTCTCTCGAAGAGTGTTTTTGAAACACCTTTCGAATTATGGAGAAGATGTAAATCTAGTTTAAGTCACTTTAGAATTTAGGATTGTTCAGCTCACGTGTTAGTGACAAATTTTAAGAAGTTGGAAAAACGTTATAGGTTATGTCAACTTGTTGGTTACCCTAAAGAAACGAGAGGTGATTTATTCTTCAATCCACAGGAAATCAGAGTGTTTGTATCGACAAATGTTACTTTCTTGGAGGAAGACCACATGAGAGATCATAAACCACAAAGTAAAATAGTATTAATTGAATTTACTGATAAATCAACACATCAGGTCAGTCTCATCCTTCTCAATCGTTGAGAATGCCTCAATGCAATGGGAGAGTTGTATCACAACCTAATCGTTACTTGGGTTTAACCAAAACTTAGGTTGTCATACCAGATGATGGCGTTGAAGATCCATTGTCCTATAAACAAGCAATGAATGATGTAGACAAGAACCAATGGGTCAAAGCCGTGAACCTTCAAATAAAGTCTATGTACTTCAATTCAATGTGGGAGCTTATATTTCTACCTGAAGAAATGAAATCGAAAGAGAGATTCAGCTAGGAAGGTACAGACCTTCAAAGCTAGACTTGTAGCAAAAAGGTATACACAATGGAAAGGGGTTGACTGCGAGGAAACTTTTTCCTTTGTTGCTATGTTAAAGTCTATCATGATTCTCTTGTCCATAGCCACTTTTTATGATTATAAAATATGGTAAATTGATGTAAAAATTTCTTTTCTGGATGACAATCTTAAAGAGAGTATCTTTATGTCTCAGCCCAAGGGATTCATAACCCAAGGTTGGGAGCAAAAAGTTTTCAAGCTGAATCGATCCATTTATGGGTTGAACAAGCATCAAGATCTTGGAACATTAGATTTGATATTGTGATCAAATCTTACAATTTTGACTAAAACGTTGATTAACCTCGTGTATACAAGAAAATAAAAAAAAGTAAATTAGATGTCTTAATACTTTATGTGGACGATATCCTTCTCATTGGAAATGATGTATGATACCTAACTGGCATTAAAACTTGGCTAGCAGCCCAATTCCAAATGAAAGATTTGGAAGAGACACAATTTGTTCTTGGGATCCAAATTGCTATCGCTATCTCAAGCAACCTATGCACCACTCTATCATACAACACCTCTTCTCTTTCTTTTGTAGCGTCTGGATTTACTTACTAAATTTCAAATCCATTCTAGCCAAGTTCAGTTATGGTCTGCAATCTACTTCAGCTCTTCTCGATCAGCTTGGTGGCATGATGTCCTTTCAAAACTTCCTACAAGATAACTTAAATATTTATCTCAAATTTTCCAAAAATAACAAACTTGTACTTGTTCCATCCCAAGGAAGACAAGGCTCTGAAAATCAAGCTGTCACGCTCTGCCCCGCAACACGTCCTAAACCTTGCATTGCAGTATGTGACGCGATCTGAGCATCCCTTACACCTCAGATGAAACAATAAAATGCTCACTTAAGACTTTAATCCTTGAACCTTAGCTTCATAGCCTAGTTCAACTTAAGCCTTTAAACTACTAAGCGATAAAAAAAATTACAACATGATATGAAACAACTCCTTTTTATTACTTAAAACCATGCGTTCCAAAGTATACATATTACAAGCTTTTTTAAATACTTAAACTATAAAATAAAGCTTAAAACACCTTGCACAACATCATACTTAAAAGCCTTGCTAACACCTCAACACGTAATAGCTCGCCTTACCCTTTTTAACTTGGACGTAAGTCAGTGATGTTTTTAAAAAACCTCTATGGGCATAACGTAAAATCATTTTCATAAAATAGGCTTCAATGCGTTATTCAATAAATTATAAATCACACATTAGTCCATATTACTTTCACGAAGAACATGAACCATTCTCACACATAGATTACTTTGATGGTATTTTCATCAACTTCTTCCCTTGGACAATTTCCTGGTTCATTTTCTACTGCTCAAGCACTAACTCAATACTCTCCTTTTACGCATTGGCCAACTTCATAACATCATAGTCCTTTTCTACATGGTTGTCTTTACTCATTATGTGTACGTAATAGTTAGCTCATTGATAGAAATAAGACTAATGTTTTACTAGCAAGCAAGGCATACAATCATCAAACATAAAACTTTAACATAGTAACATAACACAAAAGCTTTTTTTAAAAATCACACTTCTCATAACACTAAATGTGAAATACAACAATACAAGACAACAAGAAATGTTGAAAAGAAACTTCAAAGTTGTATTTATCTTTAGAAAGTCACTCACAACACTAAGTTACCTTCTTCTTTCTGAACACCTAATCCTTCTCCCTTGATAGCTTCTTAGCAGTCAACACTTAGCTTTTTCTTAACAAATAAAATTTGAAAGTAACCTCCTTCTCTTTTGTCCTCTTCTCTTATCTATAATAATATAATAATTCTAAATTACATTAGCCATCCTTTTAGCTTCCTTAATTTGTCAGCTTCTGCTTGGAGTATTACACTTGTAAGCTTAAAAACTCTTCGTATCATGCTTAGCTTAAACCCTTACACGTAGCCAACTAATTAAGCACAAATATCCAAAACTTTCTAACTCTCTTTGTCTGGCTTATTCTCATCGTGCACTAAAACTAAATCGTTTATTTCTTCTTGATCGCAACTCCTTCATCACGTTGTTTGGCTTCAACGTGAACCATTAAAATGCCTAACTCCTCAAAATGCCTACTTGTTAGAAAACTTTCTTAAAAACTCCTTCTAGTCAAATTCTTATTTTCTAATCCCTTATTTTTTAGACACGGGTCTCACACTAACTGTCACACCCTACCCCAAGCACTTGCTTGCCCGACCCGAGATGCGGCAGGAAGCCAATCAATGTCATTTCTCTTCTAAACAACACCAGTTGACCCTGACTACTGATCTTTTTCTTTGTTAAACTATTTAAGTAAAGTAAATACTACGCAGCGAAAACACATGAGAAATATATACATAAACAGACTTTACTACATAACCTTAAAAGAAGTCAAGTCTAAATGTTGTTAATTACAGACTATCCTTTTTAGATTAAACATAAATTACATAACTGAACTGAATCTCAACTATATACGCACAAAATAACCTAAATACTGACTAATAGAAACTAATGCATGACATACAAAGCTCTAGAACTAATCCTTAGCAATAAAAATATTAATAACTTGACACAGCAGATTGAAGATACGTCCATCTTGCCTAACAACTCTTGACATTCGGCCAACAACCTCTACTGCCCAAAAACTAATTTTTGGCCACAACCTTAACCATATTTTATAAGCTAATATCTTAAAATCCAAAACTCAAATGAAAATATTTCCTTCTATAAAGTTTATGGAAAATGTCTTAAATTTTCTTACCTCTAAATTTTATCCAATAACTCCAGGTAATGAGTTGAGTAGTCTTCTTGAAGTGAAGAGTGCTCAGATTTTTCCCTAGAATGACCTTCTTCTCTTGTTTCAACTCAAACTCAATCTTCCTCTCACCAAATTAAACCAATAGCCCGAATATAGAAAATAAACTCACTTTGTGAATGTTTGAGACTAATTTCAAAACGAATGAGTGGTTTGGAAGAAATGTTCATTCGAAGTGACTTAAGCATGAATCTTTATTGACACCTCTTACAGCCAAAATCTGACTTAAGCATGCAAAGACACTTTGAATCCACTTAACCAACTCCACCTCTTCATCATCTCACCAAATTTCACTCAACAAGACTAACCAAAATACCAAAGTGTCAAGGACATCCCAAAACTTCAAACTCATGGTCTTGCTCAAAATAACCTCTAAGACCATGTCTTCTCACTTAGCCAACAACCAAAACACCAACCCTTAAAGGTTCACTTTATCCTTCTAGACCACGTCCATAACACAAAGATAACCTCTAAAGAGGTTACCTTCTCCTCTTTTTGCCGCTTAGTAAGCTTCCTACACGCGCACTGTTATACCCCACCCCACATACAAACAATGCTGCAATGCAAGATGGGTGCGACTTGAGCATCCTTGACACGGTTAAATGCAAAAGACACTTGTCTTAAGTTCCTTAACTTAACTTAATCGCCAAAACACTTAACTTATAAACAAATATACTTTAGGCGATATAGAACTTAATGCGAAAAAGATAAAACAAACCTTAACTTTTATTTCTAACAAGTTGTTCAGTACATGGATATACAAATACACTACTTAACCAAAATACAAAAATTACACTTAAGTTTATAACTAAACACCTGACAGCTCTTCACCTAGTAATCCCAAACTACTCTCTCCTCTTGTCCTCAATGCACAAGTCCTGAAAGAAATTTTTTTAAGAATTAGTCTAAAAGACTTGGTGAGATTTTATAAAATTCTTTTTACAATACCTTTTCATAAATGTCATTTCGCAAACCAATTCAACAAAACAAGATAACATATTAAATCATATAAATATATCAGTTCGCATAAACGCCATTTTGCATAACACAACTTTACGCATATATACATCGACTCAATAAACATACATTAGTTAATAGTCATTTGCATAGCTTACTGAGTTCATAACGCCATTTTGAATCACTTTTTACGCTAGGTCATATAACTTCGTGTTTAGATTACTGAGTTCTTCAGCATTCGAGAGTATACAGATTCATCCTTATTGCTCAGACCACTAAGCTTTATACGCTCCTTTCAATGGATAAGTCAGCTTCTTATCACCATATAGCCCTGTACACCCCATGGTGGCCTTGACTGTTTATGTGCCCATAAAAGTTAGGATCATCTCAAGAAAACAACTAATGGTTTGAAAATCATTTTATAGTAATGAAATCATAGTCATCAAATCAAGCTTTAAACATCATAATTTATATTTGGAAACATATAAGCTTTTCATAGAAATTCCTTTTGAAACACTTTTTTATTTGAAATCATCTTTCAAAATAGTAAAGAGAAATCACAAGAAAGATTTTGACATGAAAGCATTTAAGAAAATCACTCACAAACTTTACTAAAGAAGCCCTTCTTCTTCTTCTCACATAGCTAAACCAGCTGCACTTCAACACTTTAATTTTTCTCTTAAAAAAAATTCCAAAACAAATGACTGAGGTCCTCTATTTATACTACTCCTTAAACAGCTTAGTCATGTTTATACTCATGTCAACTCACCGACTTCTACTCTTAGTGGTGCACGTGTAAGCTTAAAATTTAACCTTGAACATGCTTAATTTAAACTCTACACATGGCCCATTAAACAAACTTAAAAAATTGAGAAGTTTCCTTACTGCTTCTCACCAAACTTTCTTCTTGTGTAGTGTCCTTATCGCGTACTTACAGTTACATTTTAAAAGTCCACCTTACAAACAACTTTAGACACCAACTTCTTATAGCCTAATCCCTTTAAAAGTCTCCTAAAAAATCCTTCTTCGTGGAGTAATCCACCTTTCTTCACAAAGACCATACAAAACGCCTAATTCAAACACTCAGGTTAGATGTTTGCCTCTTAACTGTTAACTTCCATACTAACCTCTTTATAGGTTTTTCTTGTTCCTTTGTTCGCCTACCAAGGCCCAAACGCCAACACCATGTGGACTTAGCCAAAATTCCTTCTTTCTACTTAACTTTTCTTAACTCTTAAACCACAACTACTTAGCCTTCCTTTTTTCCACCTATCAAGACACACTTACCAAGTCACTTCTTAAGCTTACTTTCCCATCTTTACTTAACTTAAACCTAATCCTTTCAAGCTCTTAAGAAGATCCAAGTTCAATAGGGTTCAAGGTTTACACTAACACTTCCTTCCCGCTCACCCTGTATATCAATGCTCTGTTGCACCCAACTAACCTCGTAAACGGCTGAACACAAGCCATGTTTTCCTACTTTTGCTATCTGGCCTCAACACCCAAATTTGATTGCCCTTCCCTGAAACTTTTGTCTTAACCTTCGAAAATTTAGACTTTACTTGAAAATTCATAACTAAGAATCCATAACTCAAATAAAAAATATGCCATTTATAAACTTTCTTCTCATCCTCTTAACTACATTAGCTCAAAACTACAGCTCCTAGTTTGAAATAACAAGTTCTATAGCCTTTTGAGAATCAACACTGCTCCACATCACCTGAGAAATGATCTTTAAGGTTTTCTTTTAACTGTTTAAGGTCTTCCTCATGTCCTTATTGTCCAAAAGCCTAACCCTTCAAACTAGACTCGTTAAGGAAGCTTTTGCAATTGAAATTATCCAAAATACAGGAGTGAAATGTAAGAATTGCTAGATTTTATGTCCTAAAACCCGTACATAGTAAATATAAACCATTGACCATTATTAATAAAGTGTTATTATTTCAATAAATGTTATTATTGATTATATTATTTATGAAACCGAAAAATTTCTTAAACTTTTGGAATTTGTTAAGCTTAGTCAAGGACAACAGAAAATGAAATTTATTTGAAAAGAAGGTAAAAATATTTGGAATTTAGGTTTAGAATTGAGAAAAAGAGAAATATTGGAAAAATTGACCAAGTGTCAAAAGGATGGTTTGGATGTTGTATGGGCGGCAAAGGAAGGCAAAAAAAACCTCCAAAAGTGTATCATTGGGTGGCAAAGAAGAGACTTAAAAACCTCTAAGGCTAGGCGTTTAGCATTGAGTAAGTGGCCAAAGTAGTGAAACTAACCTTTAAAGGGGATGCTTAGGCGTTTGGAGGCTAGGCAAGAAGACTTTGGTGGTTAGCTAGACGTTTAAAGCTTGTCATTGCACGACCAAGGACCATGAGGCTTTGAGAGGTTAGTTGGTTGGCCAAGCTAGGCGAGATAACCTCCAAAGAGATTATCTTGACGTTTGGATGGTTGGGCAAGGAAGGAAGGTGGACATACGAGGAAGAGTAACAGGTTAGCAATGCTATGCGGCGAAGGGTAGGCACGGAAAGGCAAGGCGGCCAAGGGCTATGTGAGATGCTTTGAAGGTTAGCCATATGACTAGGACAAGTATGCAGCATGTTATAGACAAGTGACGAAAAGTTAATCCAAGTGTCATAAGCATGTCACCATGCATTTTTGTAGTCAAGATGTGAAGGAGTTGCTGAGGTGTTAACAAGAGTTTAAGAGGTGAGTCTAATCAAGATTAAGTGTCACCTTAATCTCATATAAGGGACTCTATAAATAGCCCGCTTCAGTATTGAATTTCTCACAACTCACTCATGCAAAATCACTCATTTTGGTCTTAAAAGTTCAAATTATGAGTACAGTTGTGCATTTTGGATTGAAGAAAGGTTGCATTTTGATCAAAGAAATGTGAAAAGGTCATTTCTCGGATGAATCTGCGCAAGGTGCATTCCAAGTAGGCTACAGGACTCGTCTTTTAGACGTTGATTCTGAAAATTTATGGTAAGATAGTTAACTTATTTTAGAGAAAACTTTGTAGAAGGAAGTTTTATAAAAAAAAGTTATGGATTTTATGTTATAATTTTTAGATAGGCCATGATTCTAGAAGTTAAAGAGTGTCTGGGTAGTCGTCGAGAGGTTTACATGTGTGGGCGTGATGAGCGTGCATTTTCTTTGTAGAGATTATTTTGTTCATGTTGCATGCACATGGCTAGGCCATGGCACAGCTGAGCAGCAAGGCATGCACTCAAGTTGCACGTATGACCCTACCTTAAGAGTTTAGGTGGCACATGATGTGTGGGGAGCACCAACACTTGCAAAGCATGCAATGAGCACTGGGTAGGTGGCAAGTACCACTACTAGAAAAATGGGTTTTAATTACACTACTAATCAAGACATTGTGTCGTTGAAAATAAAAAAAAAAAGGGGTAGGGTGAGGTAATTTTGTCATTGAAAATAAAAATACAATTATTTCTTCACATAATTCTATTGACACAATTTCATTTGCTTTAACACAATATTTGCATCGTTAATTAACGACAAATTTTGTGTGTCATTACAAAAGTTTCAAATGAAAAAACCCAAATTTCAAAATCTTTTAATTTTCCCTCTCTCATGCAATTAAACTAAATAAAAATCCAAAATTTTCTCTCAAGCAAAAATGTTATTGTCGAACGAAGCCTTAATGAAATTGTTTTTTCTCCCTTTCTACCAAAAACGTAAAAAAAATTCTCGTCAAACAAAAGTGGGCTACCTCATCGTTGTGAAGAACTCTTGCCTTCCAATTTTCTGCCACTACTATCGCTGTCACCACAATAAGTCTTCACCATCAAACCCACCAATCTAGCCACTGTCAGCTAATAAATTTATTTAGATATATGAGTTTTAATGATACTTGAAATCAAGAAAAAAAGGGTGGGAGAGAATAAAATGTGTCATTAAAAATAAAAATGTAAAATTTTTCGTGACACAATTTTCTTGACATAAATTGTGTTTTCTTGGCACAATTTTCTTAACACAAATTGAGTTTTATTGATACAATTTTTGCGTCATTAATTAACGACATAAATTATGTGTCATTAAAAATTACCTAATAAAAACTTAAGATTCTCCTTCATCCGTACCCTTTCTTATAAAAATAATAATAATTTTTTGCTTTCATCCTTCTTGCGAATCACAACTGAAAAAAAAAACCCTTACTTCATTCCACGTCCTCGTTGTCTTTCTCTCTCGTAAATGCTCTTCGACGAAATTTCCCCCTCTCTCGAAATACACTTCATGACTTTCCCTCTCTCTCACAAGCTCTCTGCCTGTCGTTTGAAGGAGCTCACCAAATTTGCAGGTAGTTGAAGAATTCGCGGACCATGAGATCGATCAAAGTTCGTTTATGAGTTAGTTTGATTAGATTATTAATTTTATCTTTTGGATTATTGTAAAACCTTTACCAAGAATGTAATTTACATTTTTTATTATCATTAAAAAAATCTTTCTAAACATATGTGAGTAAGTTAAATCATGTATTAATTTATTTATATATCCATTATTTATATGTCAAAAAATATTTGTTGTGATTTAGAAAATAACGATGTCAAACAAGTATCGACATATAAGCTTCTATTAAATAGAAACAGTGTTGTACCATTGTGGGTTGACCTAGTGGTAAAAAGTTAAAAAAATTAACTAGGAGGTCATGGGTTGGATCCATGGTGGCCACCAACCTAGGAATTAATTTCCTACGAGGCATTTTGACATCCAAATATTGTAGAGTGAGGCGGGTTGTCTGAAGATTAGTTGAGGTGCGCTTAAAAACAAAAACGTGTGTGGAATCGCATTTCTTAACAAGAATTGTGTGCAACGAAACATGACAATATATTCCCATCGAGGCAAGGGTATTAATGACACAATCTTAGCATCATCTAAGCATCTTTAACGACATATTTTTTGAAGTGTCGTTCAATAGCATTTCTTGATAGGGGCTTTAATGATGCAAAACTTGTGTCGTTGAAACTCTTTATGATGCAATTTTTGAATCGATAAAACCCAAATTTCTAATAGTGTACGCGCACGGCATACCTCTTACGACGTTAGCACGCGACATACATCCCTCACTATGAGGTTAGCATGCAAAATCCCTAAGGCCATTCGTGCACAACCAACTTCTGCACCATGTCAATAGTCACCGTTGGGATGTTTTCGAGCTATTTTGGGCTATCCTGATATTTTTGGAAATCTTTTTAAGGAAGTTTTGATACTTCCATGTTCAAGGAATTAATTAAGGATAAAATATGAATTTTTCAAGACAAGGAAAAATTCTTGAGGCCAAGATTATATTCAATTGATTGTGCGTAACAAAATGTTTTAAATTCTATTTATTGAACATGATTTCAAGCTCCACAAGCAATAGCTTGTGAGTAACGCATTGATTCCTAAATGTTATTGTTAAACAAGTTTTTCAGGTTTTGCAAGCAATAGTTCATAAAATGATTTGCTAAACATGATGTCAAGTTCTTATGCAGCCATGCTATTGATAAATGTTTACTGAAATAATATTTCCAAGCTACGTTATGATTTCATGATTCAAGGAAATGTTTCAAACTTTCAAGAAAATATTTCATGTTTCAAATGTTTTTATCCATGCTCGGATATTCTATCAGACCTATTGTATACATGTGGTTAACTCTATACTGATGGTACGATTGACGAACCTATTTTTAACTATGGGCCATCAAGAAGGGTATATATTTATGTCTTAAAGGAGGGTTAGCTACCCATCGACTGTTCCATCTTCAGACGAAGGGGTAAATACTGTCCGTGGCTATGGAGGACTATCTTCGAAAAGCTATGCAAATGTTTCAAGTTTCATGTTATGATTTTTTACTAATAAATGTATACAAGCTTTAGTTTCATACTAAAATATTTATGAAAACTTGTTGTATAAAACCATTACTCAATAAGTCTTTCGACGTACTCTTTCAAAGTGTTTTTCTACTTTCTAGGTATAGATTATGGATCTCCGCATTCTGAACTTACTACTACCAGACCAACTTAGTTTTCATTATGTAAGAGCATTGTTTTGTTTTAATTAATAATGTGATTGTTCAAATACTTATATTCATGTTTTGTTCGTTATCCATGATTCACTTTATAAAGATTTCAAATAGGTCACACTACGTTTTTAAAGTATTTTAAGTTAAAAGACTTTCGTTGATGAATGTTTCATGTTTACACATCATGTGTCAGTTGAGGTTGTTCTGGAAGCGAATGATTTTGACAGACATTATACCATATCTAGAAATGAGCAAACAAGTATCCGAAGTGGGGTGTGACATTATTAGTTTTGTCTTAATAACCTAAACCCAATAAACTAACATCCAAAGTTGTTTAATGAGTCTTCAATAGTATATAAAGACATGTAGAGATTAGTGTTTGAGATACAGCTTAAATGGTCTATAGCATAGGAATAAGGTTAAGTTCCTTATCCTAGTAACACTATCGATACGACTCACTTTGTAGGTAACATGCAAGTGTGGATATACTATTCAATGATCCAATGCGTTCTTGTAGGTGACATTTGAGCATACAGATATCCTATACAATGAGTTTCCATAAGGTCGGACCATGAAATAGTAACAGCTAGATGTAACTCCGTTAACTAGTTGAGTTTCTATTACATTAGGATGACCTAAGTAACTTAGTCTTAATTCTAAGTGTATTATGAACTCCTATTCGTGAAGGATTGTCATTTCATTTCTATGGGTAAGAGTGGCCATATTTTCGACTCAATATGTTTATCATTTTGGAAACATGACCGAGTAGGGAGTGAAAACATAATCACACAAGATAAAATTAACTCCTCCTGACTTTAGGGCAAGTAGATTAGGTTTCCCTTAGCTAGTGTCTCCGGAACTTAAACAAAGGGTCATATCTTCTCTATGGCACGAGAGATGTTTCTGTTTAGTGGTTGAACCATAGACAGGTTGTTCATTAAAAGAGCACTCATATTTAAGGACTAGAAGTAACCTAGGGGTAAAATAGTAATTTGATCTAGTTGGTGTTACGAAAACTTTTGAAGGACTAACTTACTGTTATTGGTCTATATCCGTGAAGACAAAATATATCTACAATAAGAAGAGTTCAACTGTGAGTTTTTAGTGGAGTGTACGGACAGTTAACAAATATTGATTAATATGGTTAATGAGTTTAGGCAATTAATCTCATATTGTTGTAGCTTCTAATCTATAGGTTCATTAGGTCCCTTTCCTAGCTCATAAAGGGTAATGGAATTTATTTATATTGGTTGTAATTTGAAATGTTCAAATTTACTTTGGAAATTAATATAATATATGGTGATACATTATAATATAAAGTTTATATTTTAATTAAACTTTATTATATAAATGTAATTTTGGATATGATTCAAAATTACTTTATAAGGGATAAATTATTTAAATGAGTTTAAATATTAGTTTAATATGAATTAGATTCATAATAAAACTATAAGTTAAAATTTAATGTGTATATGATACACATTAAAACTATAGGTTATGAGAGAAATTTATATTTGAATATGATTCAAATTTGGATTAAATTAAATATAAGATATTTAATTTAAAAATTAATTAATTGGAGAATTAATTAATAGTTTAGTATAATTTTATTTAATTAAATTAAAACTATAGGTTATGTAAGAGATGTTCATTTAAATACGATTTAAATCAAATATTAATTAACTATGGTTTAATTAATTATTAATTTAATCATTTAGTTTAGTTTAGTTTAATTTAATTAATAACTCGCTTAGGTAAGCGAGTTATTTGGAGAACATAGGGTTTTCCCATGTATCTCGATATCTCTCAAACTCTCTTTTCTTCAGGATGAAGAAGATTGGGGGTTATGCTAGATGTTGGAGTGATTTTTGAAAAAAGTGTAAGCATACTAAAAATCATTTTCTATCGAATTCTTTCTAAAAAAATTTCCATCCAATTGTTGGTTCCCACAAACCGATCTCTGTCCCAGAGAATAGGAAGGTATCCGACGGGTGGTGTTCCGAATTTGGTGTTATGGTAGATCTAAAGGCATCAACGACGTAAGTCTTCTATAATTTCTACAATCTATAATTTTTAAAGCATGTTTAGCCTCAGTTAGCTTTAGAAATAAGTTTCTAAATATTCTCAATGTACTGATATTTTGGGATTCCCAAATTAAATTGAGTAAGGACTTTGTAAGCTATTCCACTACGAAAGGCTCTAATCCCTCCAAGAACTTCCTCGTCAAACTTGCCTTATTTGTCATGTTTTTTTTTTAATTCTTGCATGCCTAGACACTTTTATTCCAATCCACATCAAACATGCCTAGGCTAAACCATGAAATAGTATGTTTTACATTATAACAACATTTACTGTATAGAACTAACTATTTAGATTATTTATTACCAAGGCAACTTAATCTTAATCATAAGCTAACTATGCACTCATGTTCATACGAGATTATTCTTAGATTTGCATAGGTGAGGGCAGCTTGTCACACCGCACTCCAAAGTCACTTCCAACGACTAAGTGGAGACGTGTTGCCTAGACCTTTATCGTGCTCTTTTCCTGATGTAACACGTTAAACACCTAGTAAGCGGAACAACTTACTTAACTTGCCCTTTTGCGAAGTCCTTGCTTAGACTTTGACTTTCTTAACTCAGCGAAAAAGTTACAACTCAAGACTTTGCTCCATTGCCTAGTACACTTTACACAATACAAACCAACTTTAGCTTCTGGACGATAAAACTCAAATAATAATAACAATGCAGCAGAATAACATAACTTCTTTTTATTAACTTAACACTTTTTACAAGTTTGGGCATTACAATTACAACTCTTCAACTCTCTTAGCACTGATACTTGAATACAACTTGCCTAATACCTATGTCATTTCTCGCCAACCTCCTGGTGTTACTTGTTGAGGCAGTTACTTAAAAGCGTAAGGCCTTCTTTTCTTTGATTGGACTCTTCGACTATTTTGCTCTCTAAGATTAGAGTCAACTTCTCATCATCCTCTTCTTTCTTGCTTTTTTCTACTAATGATGCTTTCTGCAGAAGGTACTTAAAGGTGTAAGGGTAGCACCTCCTCCTAGGTTGCCCTACTACCCTTCTTAAGGCATTGCATTAAGGACATCCATCCTTAACAACTTCTCCTTTCTTTTATCTCAACATTTGTCCTGCTCACCTCATCGTGTAATAATGCATGCGTTATTCCTTTCCATCTTGCTAGACACTGCTTCTTGAAGCTAGGTACTCCGAGGCATGGAGACTCCACTTCTTCTATTACCTCGAATGTCCAATGACTCACCCTGAAGATAGTTGATAACTTATAAAAATACAAGTTATTATAGCCTCTTTTATTAGAATAATAAGGCCAAAATAAGGTAGAAGTATATCAAAACATGTAGTTTACATTGAAATCGCATAATTACTTAAAAATAGACTTTACATAAGTGTTTGTGCCTGCTTTTACTCCATTTTCAGTGTCTCAATGCAAGATTAATAAGAATGAAAAAAGCAGTGAATCGCAGAGGAGCTTGCACAAGCGTTACATGATAAGAACCCATCTAGCAAATACAATTTCTTGGCAAGAAACCACACGGTCACGCGAGGAAGACTCACTAGAAGACAAGAATGGTAGTTGGAGCTGATGTGACTTTGCAAGGTTGTAATTGGTGCTAACATGCTCAGAAGAATAGAAGTTTTCTACTCAAAGTTGCCAATAAAATGTCTCCTTCTTCAATAAGAAAATGAGGCCAGAATGGGCCAAAACTTAGAGGACGCTTGCATGAGCTATTGTTGGGTTCTGAACAGGTTCAAGCTTGGACAATGAAAAGGAATAGTCTTTCTGCCGTCTGTAAAAAGTGGTTTCCTTCTTCTTCTCTAGTCATACTGTGAGTGAGAGCTTAATGTCTAAACGGAGAGTTCATCTTCCATGTCCCCTAACTTGTACTTGTTTCTCTTCTCTTTATCTCCCATTTTGTGTTCATTTTTAATATATACACTATTCATATTGTACAATGGTCGAAGGCCTATATTCTCTGTTATATAGTACATGTTTATACCTTCTTAATCCATCATTTCTTCACTTTCCATTAGTTAATGTATTATTTATAGTTTAGGTTTATGATAAGCTCTTGATAAAAAGTGTTGCATATAATTTTTATTGTGTTAGTTGAGCTACTCTCATCGCTTGGCTAGCGTAAGTCATCAACTACTCAAAAGAGTAAGTAGCAAGGACATAGCTAACTCGTGCAAGGAAGAGTTCTCTTCCTTTGCAAGATAACTTCCATCACTTGTATCTCGAAAGATGAACAAGTGTGAACACTAGGCATCGAGACGTTATTCTTAATCATAAAGTTCTATACATCTTAAAAGTGAACTCGTCTAGATACATCTCGCTTGACACGCTTAGTCATGTGGATCCTAAGACGTGACTACGTGTGGCGTTTAATGACTTTAAAAGAAGCACACTTGAATCATAAGTTGGTTGAGAAAGTTATATCGCATCAAAACTATCACATTACTTCAATGTGTTGTAACACATAGACATTCCTTCACTCTTTCTCGCATACAAGTTAGTTCACATCTTCATGTCGCATTCATCTCTGCCCCTTTATAGATTTTCTAAGTGTATATAAGTAGTTATAATCCTGGCCCTGATCCTTTCGTGCTTATTTAATTAATTCTTTTATACTGCATAATTGAAAAGTATACTCTAGAACTATGATTTGATATCAAGTTCTTATGTTTGACCCTGGATCATCTAGGTAAACATACAGTTTCACTTGCACTTGGACAAGCAGTAGGAAAACTTGTACACCATACAGACTAAGGAATCATGCGATACAAAGAGACATAGTGGGTCTCTCGCATGTCGTAAACATGTTCAGTGAAGTAGTGCTTAGCCCAAATTATATACTCAACAAACTTCACACACTGAGTTTAAGTCTAAATCAGCAAGCATAACCACCAATACCATCTATGGGTTTTTTTCCCTTACTCAGTCCTCTTGCTCTCTCACTTCCTAGGCTAGGTCATGCCACCACATTATGGTACTTGCCTTCCCTCAAGACTGAGCATTCCTCGTTCAAGAGCAACCTGCCTTCTAAGCGGCTCCTTAGACGCAAGTTAAGATGGCACGGCTCTCCTATCGTATGAGATTGCCATACATCTCTGTCTCTCCATCTTAACTGGGTTATGTGGCCTCAAGACTAGCCTTCGCATGGTCTCAATGCCTAAGAACCTCATCGCGTAGCAATGTGACTTGTTTCTCTTTGTAACTGAGGTGCAACTCTTCGTGTTGGGGTCTCCAAGAGTTTAAGATCCTTTTCTTCAACTCCTTGTCCTCGAGTCATTCATATCCCACTCGAGGATAGCTCTCTGTAACCCTTTTCTCTCTGCTTTGTCAAACACTACACGTCGTGGAAGGTACCTAGAGGTGTAAAGGCGAACCTTAGCCCTTTTCCTCGATTGCCTAACCACCTCTCCTAGCAGACCACACTTGGGGTTACCAATTCTCTAACTCGACTCACTGGCTCTCTGGCTTCTTGGGCTTAGCTTTGTCCACTTGCATATTGTACTCGCTTTCCTTCTGAGTCAAGTCATGCGCGATGAGGAGCAGTGAGCTTACCAACTAGCTCCTCAGATGTAATAGAAACTTCCATGATGAACGTGCCATGTAAAGCTACGGAGACAGTTTGTCATCCTTCCTTAGCTTGACTATACAGCCTTAGAACAATACTTCACACAGCCCCTCAACCCCTAACAAAATATATACACTCAATCTCAAAACCTTCCTTCTCTATTTTAGGACATTCCTTCTCTCTAACGGTTCTTACATTTTACCGTTCCATTCTCCAAACTTCCTCTTGTCCTTTTTCCTCCAAAATTATCACTTTCTTCCTCTCTTTTCCATTAATCCCTCTTTCCTTGATTTCTAGCTCTATTTATAGTGGCCATCTTGTCTAAAGGTCACTTTCACACTTTACACGTGTCTCCTCGCCATTTTGTCATGTCAGACAACCAACCCACACTTGACACATGGTTCTACTATTAGAGGCGATTTGACTTTCTATTGAGACGCACACCTTATCTCCTTTGGAATTCAAACTTTTTTAAATTTCTTGACCCACTTTATCTCTTCGGGAAGCTACAAGCCTTATTTCTCTTCTTAGGATCGTCTAGTCTTATCAAAAGGACACCTAAAGCTTCATAGACATAAGTGCTTCTTCTCGCACTACTATGTCGAACGCCTAACTTTCGATATCCAATATAGGCTCCTTCTCGCCATTTGTCTTTATCACCTCGTTTACATCTGCGCGATATAACTTATACAGGTATTTCTCTTTGCGTCACCTTTTTTCTTCTTCTACATGCACTACACTCTTACCCGAGTGGTTTCTTCGCAATGATTTACCTCAATCAAACTTCCTTCTTTATGGTCAAATATATATGAGTACTCCATTGTCGCCAGGTCTTTGTCGCATTAGTGGTACACAATATGGGTTTTACACAGCTCATTAGTGTTGGCTCAATAAGCCTCCCATTTCAGGGTAAAATCGGGTGAATAGCTAGGAACATTGGTTATCTGACGAAATTCAATCTTAGCAACTTTAGGGTTACTAGATAGATTGTTCCTTTAAAGACTAAATTCAGATCTTGAACAAGGAGCTTATCCTCTCATTGGCCCGAAAGGGATTTAGTTTGTGGGTTGGACCTTAAACCAATTGTTCAATAACGAATCACTGGGACTTAAGAAGCATGATGTAATCTTACGAGAAAAATGGTATTTTGACCCAACAAGGATTATGAACAACCAATAAAGGGTTAACTTACTAATTATGGTTATATCAAATGGACACAAATATATCTATAGTGAGGGGAGTGCAACTACGAGACTTTAGTGGAATGACCAGTTAGTTAGCTCGATCTAAAAGAGTTTATAAGCCAATTAATCTCAAATGTTGGAGTTCATGATCTATAGGTCCATTAGGTTCCTATACTAGCTCATATGAAATAAATTTAAAACATTATAATGGAATGATTGAAATTGTTCGAATTAAGTGATGAGAGAGAAATTAACAAGTATATGTGATATAGTCGTCAGTGATCAAATTAGAAATAAAGCTTTATGTTTAAATGTGATTTAAATATAAAAAAATATGAATGTGGATTCATATTCTCAAGCTAAAAACTAATGGGTTGGCAAAAGTTATAAAAAGTCAAAGAGTTGACCTTTGACTTTGAAATGTCAAACTTTGACCATAATATATTCAAATGTTATTTAATTTTTTAGAAAATGAATATGAATTCATGCTTGGAAGGTAAAAATTAGTCAAGATGGACAAAATGGTAAAAATTCAAAATGACTTTTGGTTTGAAAAATCAAATTTTGACTTTGATCAAATACCCATTTTACCCTTTAACTAAAGTTAGTGGAAAAATTCAACATCTTATTGGATAATCCCACTGACTCTGGTGGGCTAGGTGTTGTCATTTGATGAATACAAAAAGTCCACTAGAGAAAGTAGACTTTGAGTGTGCCTATAGTGTTGCATGGACATTCAATTTGCATGTAAATTCTCTATAAAATGACCCTTTCATTTGATGAAAAAATGGGTCATTTTGAGTTTTGGGCTAAAATTTTCCACCAAAAACGTCCATTCACCAAACCCTAATCCATATTTTTCATTTTTTTTACTTTCTCTTGATTCCTTCATTCATCAAGTCCCACAACCATGTTCTGAGTTTAGAGAATAGTTGGTCAATTGCAATGGTGATTCGATCGAGTTCATGTGAAGAATTTCGAGTAAACAAAGATACGAAGGTAAAAACTCACTTAACCCTAATTCAATCTAATTTAGGGTTTCATGTTAATTAATAGCAATTAAGGCAAAATTTAGATCAGGTTTCTGCTGTGTATGACTAAAATCTATCAATTTTGACAACTTTGGCTACCCAGGCTTGGCTTAAAACGCCTAGTTAGACACTTAGCCTCTTTCCACCTTGCTAACCTCTCTTTGGCAGCCTAACACCCACAATTAGTCAAAACTCCTTCCTTAAGGCCACCTTGGTTATAATGACACACAAATCATGAAACTTGGGTAACAACCAACTTTTAATAAGAATTTCCTTTGGTTCAGGGTTTACTATATATATCAGTTCGAATTTATTAATTTCTTTTTTTGCGAAGTCAAGCTTGACCAAAGATTTTTTATTTTTTCATATACAACACATCCAAACCAATTAGTTTCGACCCAAACCAATAAATCATTTTAGTTAGTTTAGCTAATTTTTCTTTTTTTAGTTTATTTTACAATTTTATACAACACCATCTCATATGTCACTAAACTGAAAAAAAAAATTGTTTGAAAAAAATATCCTAACCTAATTACAGAGACACTCGACTCTATCACAAAATCAACCACCAAATATTACAATGCATTCATGCAAAACAAATATGTAAAAGTTCTTTGGATCGTGAACATTGTTTCATAAACATAAATACTAAGTATGTGAGATTTGATCTCTATCACAAAAAAAAAAAAAAAAAAAAAAAAAAAACCCATTTGCTGACGCCAAAAAGAGGGATCAGCGTATTAGACGTTAGCACATGGCATTTAGGCTGACAGGGTATTCAAGTGTCGATGTCCATAACACAACTGTCAACAACGTACTTAAATAGTCAATAGATAGCATAAAAATGGTAGAAACTCATTTGTTACCCATCGACAGTATTGTTAGAATAAAATTTAATATGATGAATTATCGACAGTTTAGAATGAGGCGTCCGCCAATATTGAGATTATTAATTTTTATATACGGATATTTAGGATGATTAATGTTGGAAAGTTACCTTTATATATTTGATTTACCAAGAATGTACATAAATAAAAATAATTAATTGTTTCTTAAAATGTAAGGTAACAATTAACTATTTGCAGTCATAAATTAAATTGGGTATTGTTTAATATATTACTGTATAATTAATTATTTAATCGCTTAAAAGTTAAATAAATAAAAAATGATGCTGTTAATCTCCTTGGTATAAAAGTAACACAGGTACCAAAGGTATTAGAAAATCCTTTGCTAGATAGATTTTAAGATGTTAAACACCCTAGGATATATATATATATTAAATATGTGTCTATAAAATAGTAATATTCCTTTCATAAATAGAAAATTATTATAAACTGTTTCACTTTTAAATTGTATTATATCTTATAAATATATATATTTTTTATTTTGTTATACTTAACGTTCCTCAAATTTATTATATTTGAAAACGTTATTCAAATTAAATACTATTTTGATTTTATTTTAAAAAAATCGGCAATTAATAAATAAGAAAAAATACCACATGCTTTTACATTCGTTATTGCAATAAATCCCCATTGAAATCTCACTTATTATTTGTTTTGTTTGCAAATTGCATCCTCGTTTACTATTTTTACCATTTGGTTGATAATTTATATGCCATGATCACTGCCACCACTATCCCAATTATGCAATATTCCATTGTTGCCCTTTTATTTCAAAAGTTAACTAAATCAACGCATTGTGTAGAGACTTTTTTAGCCCTTGCCTTTTCCTCAAGCTTTCACAATAGCCCACTTTTGTAGCATTGAAATTGAAACTAGGCAACCATCTCTCATTCAAAATATACCATCATTACTTTGTTTTTTCCTTCTTTTTTTATGAATTCAAATATCATTTCGGTCCCAGATATAGTAGGATTTCTTCAACTATAGTTTATATGCTTTAAAAAAAAATCTTACATTTAGCTCTTACAACTTGTTTATTTGTTGATCTTTCCATTAAAAAGAAACGGTTATTTATAAACATTTTTCACCCTAAAATTTGAAACACATTTGTATATTATATTTCTTCAATGAAATTTTGATTATTATTTAGCTAATTTGACTAAAATAAAATTCTAAGAAGTTAAAGGTTAAGATTTATTATGAGTATAGAGACTAAATTTGAAAAACCTTAAAGTATAGGAACCAAAATAATATTTTAACTTTTTTTTTTTTTGGTTTCATATAACATTAAATTGATCTCTATCCTTTGTTATTTTTAAGTCATTATGTGTAGGAGATGATTTTGTTTTGAAAATTTATTTTTAATAATAAAATTGTTAAAAATATTTATAAATATAACAAAATATCTATAATAGATCTTGTGATAGACCATTATATGTGTCTACCTATATCATGATAGATACAAATAGTAATCAATCACAGTTTACTATAATTAGACTATGATATTTTGATATATTTACATGTATTTTAATTAATTTTTCTATATTTTAAAAAACTCTTTTGTTTTAGGATGATGTGTGTCCAATTCATGTAATCCTTGAAATGAAGAGTATAAAGAAAATATTTGTTTAAATTTTATTTAATTTATTGGCTTAACATAGTCTGATTATCTTTAAATTTTACCCTTTTCATTTGAAACATAGTCTCATATTTTAGAAAAGGAGATTTTTAAAACTAGCAAAATAAATTAAAATATTTACAAGTTATAGCAAAATTTTAAATTTTATTAATGATAGTCTTCTATCATTATAGCATATCAGTGATTATGAGTAATAGAATTTGCTATAGGTTGTAAGTATTTTGTAAAAATTTGCTATTTTTTAAATTACCCTTTTAAAAACATAAATAATACGTATTAAAACTATTATTGGAATTGTTGTGAAAAACGAGACACAACAACAACAACATGAATATCGAAGAAATATAATATTATAATAAATAAATATATAAATAATATAAAGGGTTTTTTCAAGAAAAATAAAAAAAATGCAAAATATTTGTAGGTAGACAACTACTAAAGGACAAAAACTCATTACACTTGATTTTGCCATGAAATATAAATAGTTTGTCTATTTTACCATTTTTTTACAATTTCTCTAATATTAAATAAATAAATTAAGAAAACTAAAGAAAAGAAATTCTCTCCACGAATTTCACTAATTCTGATTTATTTGAAATTTTAGCCAATATGTGTCACTTACAAACCCACTAAAAACCTTTAAGAGGCAAAATGACAAGTAAGTGGCAACAATGAGACAACAAATAGGATAATTATAAAATGTCACTTAATACTAGATACTAAGGATGAACATTTATTTAACACATATTATCATAATATTTATATAGAAGTATAAATATTTTAGAATTTTAGATGCAAATTGAAAGTTCAAAGGGTCCAAGTGAACCTAGAATGAATATACTAATATATTTGTCTTAAACATTGTCCTCCATTAGAAGGCGATCCTAAAATAATATTTTAAAAGTTTAACTCTTATTTTGGTCTTTAAATTTTATATCTTATTCTACTTTGATCACTAAATTTAAAAAAATGCTTGTTTCAGTCCATAAATTTTTTAAAAAGCATAGTTTGGTTCTTGCCATTAGAACTCCGATAAACTTTTAAAAACTAAGAATTTCCTAGCTTCTTCTTTATTCTATAATTTTCTTACTGATTTGAGCGTCGGAGTTATTTTCTTTGTTTTTCATGTCCTCTCTTTTTTGCATTACAAAACTATCGTTGATGTGATGCCAAAGTCAAGTAAGTTTTTCTTTGATCAACATTTGACATCAATAATGTATTTTCAATAAATTTATTATAAGAAAATAGAAATGATGCAAATTAAACTTCCTTAGTTGAATTAGCTTTTACCAAAAAGAGGTAGCAAAATTAAAACCATGACATGTGATAAAACTAAAGATTAGTTAAATTTAAAACCATGACATGCGACAAAACTAAAGATGAAAATTTTGGTTTTGATTGAATTAGACAGTTAACTATATGACTTATTGAAAAGTTTTATACCTTTTTTCTTGTAACAAGAAATGAAAATAACATTATTTTATTTTAACATGTGGGTATGAATAAAAGACTAATATTGATATTTATACATCATCTTTAATTATTTTTGTAACTTAAAATGAATTTTAAATTGATATTATAACTTAGCGTGTGATAGCATCCGAAATAAAGGATATTTCTTAATTGTGGTTATACCTCAACTTTCTTCTTCATAGTTTATCAACGTAAATAAACGATGGTGGCTCAAATCTTGAAGAAAATTTCAATCAAAATTGGAAACATTTTTATTAGGAAAAGATTCAAATATTAAAATGGAAATTATAATGAACAATAAATTTTTTTTTTAAAAAAATGATGATGGTAGAGACTAGAGAGGTTGAAGGGCAGGTCTAAGTGGGCCTAAGTCTCTAAGGGCTTGATTGGGCCTATTGTATTTTCCTTTTCTAACGTGGGTGTGGTCCTCATCAAGAGGCAATTTTACAGATGAAGTCATATACGGTGATGATGATAGCCCAATCATCAAATTATCCATTATTATTTCACCAAGTCCACAATTCAATTTAACCTTTATAGTTCGATTTTAAAGTTATGATTTAATTTGGAATGACTAGAATAATAGAAAATTTGAAGGTTTATTTTCGATAAATAGCAATTTAAACTAAATTGATAAAATAGTAAAATCAAAAAATATGAAGAAAAAAAATTGTCGCAACAATGTCTTAAATGCCCCTAGTTTAGTGAAAAACTTGCCTCCCAAATACAATTATTAATTGATTCAAACACCCAAAAAATAATAATTATATCTATCCCCTAATTTTTCCCTATGAACACAATCAAATCAATTAAAATCTATCAAAATCGTAATTTCCCCCCAAAAGCCGAAATTCATTACCATCAAAGCTCCCAATTCAAAACATAATTTGGTAGTGGTTTCATCTTTTCTTCAACTCTTGTGCGAAAGAACTTGATCATACGTTATCAAACCCTTTAGATCCTTCACACCTTTCAAACCCTTCAGGCATTCAAACGTTCAAGGAAAAGAGGGTCACCAAAAAAGATTATTCAAACCCTTTAAACTCTTCAAACTCGAAAGCATTCCAGCTTCATCCTCTGCAGAAATAATTCCAGCTTCCAGCTTTGTCCCCTTCAAACCTTCAAACTCTTTATACATTCAACGCAAGAAAGTATTCAGGATTTTCTTCTTGCGGAGGAGCTTTTTCATCAAAACGATTCCAAATTTGGCGCAAAGGTTTGTTTTCGTCATTCTTCTTCCATTTGCTTGAGTACTTGATGCTATGGAAAATTGATGCTTAACACCTTAATACTTTGTGATTGTGGCATGCAAAGAAAGAAGAACCGTAAATCGTTCACTATTATCATGAATCACATTCAGATGATCTTTGAACTATTTCTAAGGTCAGATAGATAAATGTAAAATGTAAAATGTTTAATTTCGTTTTTAATTATAAGTTATATATATTAAATTGTTGTGAATTTAAATTGTTTATAGTAAAAATGTAGAACTATTTCTTCTGAATTTAAATTGTTTTTTTTTTATTGTTTTAAATTACATTACAATATATTAAAACATATTCCCTTGATCTTAGGAACAAAACAGAAATTGGTTTTATATTTATAAAGGTTTATTTCATTGATAATTTGTAGCAAAATTAATAATGAAAAAAAGAGGAGGGAGAAGGTAGAACAAGAATCAGTGACAGATTAAGAGCTTCAGGAATTACTGGTTCCAAAAAACCATCAACAAAGGACGTTGAATATCTGTCAAGTTCAGACGAGGTATTAATGTAAATTTTTTTCAATGACACAAAACTTCTAAATGCTGATAAATTCTTGTATGAATACCTACAACATAAACAAGAAGATCCAATGGTTGAGGGATATGGGAGCAAACATAGAAGTCCTAAATCTTTAAATAAGGGGAAGGAATGAACCTCCAAAAGAAGAGAATGTTGTGAAAAAATTAAGGATAAAGAGCTTGTTAATCTATCTTATTTAAATTGATTTTCTAAGCAATACAATCAAATTTGTGAGGTTGAGGTATGTCTAGGTTGCAAAAAGAAAATTTGTGAAACCGACACGTGAAAAAGAAGAGGAAGAAGCAGAAAAGGAAGTGAATGTATAGTGTCTACGTTGTTGTACTTCAATTAATAAAATGTATTGTATTTAGTAAATTGATAATAGAAACTCTAACCAACAAATCTTATTAAACAAGAGAATACTGAAAGTGAAAATGATAAACAAGAAGAACAAGACGAACATGAAATGATAAACAAGAAGAACAAGACGAACATGAAGAAAGAGAAGGTGAAATAAATGTGAATGAGGAACGTAGTTCAAAAACGAAGGAAACAATTGAAACAAAGGAAGAATCAATAGACAATAGTAAGAGAAAAAATGATACAGTAAAGGGAGAGAAGGTAACAATCTATCACTTTTGATAAATATAAAGATTTTATGGAATATATAAATCAATTGACTTTTGTAACAAATCATAGGTGAAAAGTACTAAAAAGGAAGAAAATGGCAAAGAGGACAAAAGTCGCAACCAATGACACATGAAAAGGATGAGGTATGTGTGATAAATTAAAGGGTATTTGTGCATTATGTATAAATAGAACATATTGTATGTATTTGTACTAAATTACACTCTATTTTTGCTCAATTATATTGTATGATTCCATTTATACTGGAATATTTGGAATCTATTTGTGGTGAATTACATTGTATTTGTGCATTCTGGTTTGGTATGACTCTGTGTTTGCAGTGTTATATGTTATTTGAAGTTATGGACTAGGATACTTTGAAGTGTACTGAACTTATAAATTTTAATTTGTTGCATTGTTCTGCTTGACTGACTCATAGTTTTGCTATGACTTATATTTTAAGTCTAATTTTTCTGGGTCATTGATTGGCTAGGTTGTTATGAACTGTACTTGATTAGGTATATTAACATCTTTTTTACTTTGATTGGCCTTTTACAATTATAACTTAAATTTTATTACACATTCATATTAGGACTTTGTATACCTTATGTTTGAAAGGAAAAATGAATCTCTAAAGATTAATCTCCAAACTAAGAGCACAGTAATTGATAAGATAAAGGAGAGCTGTGTAGGAGAACTTTGGAGATACACTGACTAATAGATTTAGGTAAGGAATTTTTGAACATTTCCTTGACTTCTCAATCACAAACGAGCCCCCTCTACTCCTGATGCACCTTATTCAAAGGATGTGCAAACCGAAATCAACAAGCAAACTTAATTTCTTAATAGGAGGGGGTGCTGAAATTTGGATTGAAAGAGTTAGCACTAGTAACTAGACTAAACTGTCATGAAGTACCAGAGATTAAGAAGGAAGATATTAGGGGGGACGGACATTTGAAGAGAGTGTACTTTGAGAGCCTACGAATGGTTACAAAACAGTACTTAAACGTTATGTTTAACGTAAGCACTATTGAAACTGATGATGACCGCCTAAAGATGGTAAAGTTGTACTTTCTTGAGCGTTTTTTGATCCCAAAACAACAGAACCTAAATATAGAGTGGGATCACATTCAAATGGTTGATGATGATGAGCTGTCTGACGGGTATCCATGGGGAAGTGTGGCATCTGACCTTCTAATGGAATTTATTAATAGAGGTATGACTAGCAAGGGGTAGACTGGAATTTTAAAAGGAGGATTTATTTTACCAATCCTTGCTTGGGTGTACGAGGTAATTCCAACATTGAGTACTCTGCCCAACTTCTTTGCAAGAAGGATTTTCAATCAGGTTCCTAGAATCATTAATTGGGATTTAGATACACAACCAAAGTAGAAGGACCTAAAGTAAAAGGTTTTCTATTCACCCACGATATGCAATTCTTCAATAAATAGTTATTACCTCTACTTATTCCTAATTTGATACTTAGATTTTTTTTTTTCTTTTTGTAACATATGAAGTCTTCTCTATGCTTGCTACACCTGATGAAGTGACAAAGCCATATTTTGCACCCTTCCTTGAGGACGAAAAAAGAATTCTACAAGAAGTCGAAGATGAAATTAGAAAGAGCAAACCAATTGATAGAATGACTTAAATGTCACACTACAACAAACGTGCTTTTAATAGCATCCAACCATGGCATTTTTTAATAACAGCTATAGCATCCAACCATAGCATTTTCAATAACAGCTATAAAAGTGAAAGGAAAATATAGAAGCGGAAAAAAATTAACTTTTATTAGGGTTTACCTCGTAGGCTTCCCCCAAATGCTCCTTTTCGTTTTTTCCATAATTGAGATCTCTCCCTCAATTTGATCCTCTCTTCGATTTCTTTATTCCGTCAATTTCAAATCCTCCATTAAGTTTTGCCATGCATGGCGTCAAACGCTCTACTCTCCATACTATTCCCTCGTTTTCTTTCTACGGTTCTAGAGCTAGGACTAAGGAAGATGATGAGAGGATGATCGAGAGATTGATTCGAAGGAAGAGGAAGATGGTTTGGGAAATTTTGGCATTGATGCTGCCATTGTAACTCCGGAGGTTAGGGCTATGGAACAAGCTTGGAGTAGAGTGGGTTCTAAAGGTGATGGGATAAGATTTATGGGTGATTTATGAAAAGAGATGTATATGGCTGGAAGAGTCGACATCGGAGCTAGGAGGATCGAGGGATGCTGGCGGTGGTGGTCGACTGTAGAGTGAAGGCAGCGGTGGGGGATGAGGTGAAGAATATGACATGGAGGAGTATTATAAGAAAATGGTGGTGGAGAATCCAAGGAATGCTCTTGTTTTGAGTAACTATGCGGAGTTCTTGTACCAGGCAAGTTCTTATACCCTTGTTCCCATTTCTCTATTATGCTATGATTTTTTTAGGCGGAACTATAAACTTTTTTGTTAGAATATGTTTCAGGCACACTACTTCTTTTAAGTGTAAACTTCGTTTACATCCAAACTGTTCTTGTACCAAGCATACTACTGTTGTTAGAAAAATATTGTAGGCCAAATTGTAGAATTTTTTGTTAGAAGTGGATTTCTCTACTTCCATTCCGTAATATATATTCCTTCCCACTTTTTACCGTTTATCAAAACTGGAATGCATATCCCACTAAAGACTCACAGTTGAACTCTTCTCACTATAGGTATATTTCTATGTCCAAGGATATAGACTAATAACAGTACGTTAGTCCTTCACAAGTGTTTGTAACACCAGCTAGGTCAAATTACCATTTTACTCTTAGATTACTTTTAGTCCTTAAATACCAGTACTCCTCTAATGAACAACATGTTTATGGTCCAGACACTAAACAAAAACTTTTTTCATGTCATAGAAAGGGTAAGGCCCTTTGTTCAAGTCCCGAAGACACCATTTAAGGGAACACCCATATACTTATCCTAAAGTTGAAAGGAGTGAATTTCATTTTGTGTGATTATGTTTACAGCTCTCCACTCAATATTGTCCCTAAAATGATAAGCATATTGAGTTGACAATCTGGTCACTCTCACCCGTACAAATCAAGGGACAATCTCATGCGAACAGAAGTTGAAAATACACTCGGGATTAAGACTAAATTACGTAAGTCATCCTAATGAAATAGAAACCTAACTAGTTAATGGAATTACATCTAATGGATAGTATTTTGTGGTTCAGTCTTATGCACACTCATTGCATATGATACCCTCACTTACATGTCACCTACACAAGCACATTGGATCTTTGTGTTTATATCAAATACAAAAGAAGTCATATCCATAGTGTTACGAAGATAAGGTACCCAACCTTATCCTTATACTATAGATCCTTTAAGTTGTATCTCGAACATTGATTCCTTTATGTCTCTACATACTGTTCAAGACTCATCAAATAACTTATGATGTTAATATACTAGATTTAGGTTATTAAGACAAACTAATAATATAATCAATAACGCTTATTGAAATTATAATAATAACACTTTATTAATAATGGTCAATGAATTATATTTACTATCTATGAATTTTATGACATAAAACCCAACAGTAATAAAAAATTTCTTCCATGGTTTTGAAGTTGAGAGTTCTATGCATATTCGTTTCTCGCTTTTAAGTTTGAATCGTCTAAGTTTTTTCCTCTGTCATTTGTTTTCTGTAAATTGGGAAAAGAGCTAAGAAGCTTTTTCAATTAATGCCTTTTCTGTATTATATGTTGGGAGGATACTACAAGGCTGTATTATTATCTTATTTCTTTTTCTTGATTTTTTTTCTTTTTTATGGATGTTGGAATATGTTAATACTCCAAAATCATTTAATGGCCTCCTTTATATTGTCACTGTTATTGTACTCTATGGTGGCATATATGTGTTTTTAGGAATTTTAAAAAATGTTGCTACATTTGTGAATGCTCCTAGTGAAACAGAATGAGCAATGCTATGAGCAAAATATCAAGGATATTAAGTAGGGAGTTAAATATGGTAATATTACTCCAGATACTTCATTCATTAGATTCTCTGATGAAGCTCTTGTTGAACAAAAGCATAGCATCAGAATTGCTAATGAAAAGGTTGCTCTTGCTGGTCAGGCATATGATTTGGTATGTCGAAGTGTCTTTGAAACCTTTTTATGTAGTGTGCTTTAACATATTGTGTGGGTGACTTTGAACAGATGCACACTGTACTTTATTATAATGATTAAGATATTAATTTTCTGCTTAGAATGATTCAAGTTAAAATAAGAAAAGCAATAAAAATCAATTTGAATAGGGAGTATGATGTTTAAAGTTTGCAACGAATGTTCTATATGTTTGCAATTTTGTACTTGTGCAGTTATCCCTTCCTACATCTTGCTTAGAAAAGATTATTGCAAACATACCTTCATGTTTATCATTGTCATTGACTAACATGTAGCGAGAGGGGAAAGGAGTCTCCCAGGATTCTAAATCTCAATGACTAACACAGAAACTAGTACCTCATCCTTGACCATAGGCTTTTATATTTAAGGAGGCTAATACCACACTGATTGACATGAAGGTAATTGGTACACTTCGTCTCATGCTTTTTAGAAATGTAATTTTTTTCTTTATGTATTTTTACATGGCATGTCCGCTTCCTAGTCTTTTGAAGTGGAAGTTAACTAAAGTTTGTCAAATATTAGAGTGAAATATTGAAGTCCTTGGAGTTACTGCTATAAAAGATAGACTACAGGTAACTGTTTGTACTTGGATTATCCAATTTCAAACCGTTATAGGAGAAATGGTCATGATGACTGGGTTGCTATGTTTCTTGTCTCTTTAACAATCACAATCTTCTTCTTTCTCATAGTCAATTATTATTGTTTTGTGTTGTGCAGTTTTTAGATATAAGTTCAAAAGCATCAAAACTGGGAGTTTATTCATACTATGGGCAATGGTTGGAAGTAGAAAGCAATATTATGAGATTGTTGCCAAAAACATATACCTATAATATAACCTTAAACACTTATGGTGAATTTTGTTTGTATTTTGAGGGTTAACTTGTGTTGTTGATACACTTACTAAATCCTTTATTTACCTTTGTATCATTTAGACCACAACTTTATTTAAGTAAATTATTGAATATTTTATTTTGTAATTTTAATACATTATGAATGGAAGTTATTAGTATTTATTGTGTTGTGAATTATTTATGTGTGTAGCTTTAACTTAAGTTGAGTGCTTGAACTAAAATTTATCAAAAGCTAATTAATTAAAAAATTATTTTTGAGAAAAAAGTTACCTCTTTAATAGCCATAAGTTAAAGCTATATAAAGATTTATATAGTAAAAGACGAAATGCTATCAAAAGATTATTATAATAATTGAAAATAATTAAATAACATTATTATAGCTTAATATTACAACTGTAAATATTGTATTATAGCTTAATATTACAGCTATAAATACTATTTATAGCGTTTTTAAAAAAAATCTATTATATGTTAGAGATAACACATTATTTAAGCTATATAAACTTATTATAGTTCAATGAAAAATGTTATCAAATATTTTTATAGCAATGTATATAAGCTATATCTTCATACTCTACAATAGCACTCATTGTAGCTTCAAAAAAACGTTATAAAAAGCTCCAAACTTTTAATAACATGGGTTGCAGGACTTTTCAAAAAAGCTATAATAGACTTATTATAGCCTTTTGCGTTAGTTATCATATATGTTATTTCTTGTAGTGTCATTAAATAGAGGCATGCCCTCTACAAGTCAGATGGATGGATTGACCCAACATGTAGAAAGAATTTAAAAAATCCAAAAGGTGATGGAAAAAAATATGGGAGAGATCTATGAATTATTAAAGTCTGTAGAGCTGAAGATGGATAGAAAGGTTGAAGAGCTAGAAAACAAATTGAACAGCATCATTGAACTAATGAAGAGTTAGTAAGCTAGTTCTTCCAGTGCACGACAGACTAACGAGTATATGGTAAGCATGGGATATACACTGTAATTGTTTTTGTCTGATTATGTGTATATTTAACAAGATTTTAAAATACACTGTAATTTGGATGCAGGTTGCACGAGACTTTGAATAGCATCTAGACAAAGTAGACAAGGACAAAGAAGAAGAAAAAAATGAAGAAATGGACATGGAATCAACTGAGCAAACCGTGCATAGGAAAAAAGATAAGGACGGAGACGATAAAGGGAATGGAAACACAACTGCAAATCCAAACCAAACTTTTGGAGTGCCAGATGGGGGATCAAGTAAATTGAACACATTAGAGATAACAACTGACAAACAAGGAAAAGAGGGAGAGGGCTCACCATACAAGGTAAATAAATAAACCGAATATTGTAAAATATGTTGACAATGTTATAAATAGATCTTAATAACTAACATGTGTACATAATTGTAATAGGGCATAGAAGATGGTGATGAAGAAATAAACAAACTCATAAGGTCAATAGACAAAAAAATAATATATGATGAAATGAAGAAAACAAAAGAATCTCGGTTAAGAATGGTATAGTACTGTATCATTGAAATCTGCTTGTTAAATATATCATTGTTATCATCAATCATTTGTAACTTTTAAGAATTGTGTATTTCATTTACAAAGTATTTGTGAACTTTGCCTACGTATAAAAGATTTTTTGTGGTATCAGTTTGTTTGTTGGTGAAATAAATAATATGTACTTGACATACTGATTGTTTGTTTGGTGTTCAATTACAATGTATTTGACATACTTAAATAAATAATGTGTAGCTCAATTAAGCTGTTGAATAATTTTGCTTGTTGGACTGATAGTTTGCCTACACATTTCTTAGTACTAGAAGACTAATATATTGGTGTTTAATTACCTTGTATTTGTGTATACTGACTGCATATACTATGTTCTCTTCTTATAATAATGGTAAGTAATTCTTGAGAAATACTAAAGTATTCACATAATCAATGTTCATTTAATTCAACCACATAAATAATGATGAAAGTGCAATCAACCTTGGAAAAAATCAAAAAACGATCACAAAAAACCAAGATAATAACCTAAACTAATATGAATGTCAGGTCTATGCTTCCCCGAATATTACAATTAAACTTGTTTTTGCTGAAAACTTATAGGTTAAAAACAGGTTTTCAAGTGAGGACAGGCTTCAAAATATAGACAAGAATAATCCAACCACGAGGGTTATACTAAAATACATAAAGTATGAGAAAAGGATTAATTATCCTATGAAAGTTATAACTAATTATCCTATTAATGAACCTTCATTTTTTGTTGATAGTTGAACACGACAAAGGAAGAATTGGTAAAGATGGCGAAAGATAGGGAAGAACGAATTACCAGAAAAAAATGGTAAACCATATAGAGAGGATAAGCCAGTGACATCGGAAATATGGATAAATGCAGCAAGGGAGAAAATAGGTCCAACAAACAAAGAGAAAAAAAATTCACCTCCAGGCATGCCATTGTTTGATTTACATCTAAGTCAGGCTTGATACTTTGGTTTTAAACTTTTCTATTATGGGATATTAGATTTATGAACTTATGTTTTCGTTCATCAAAGAAGTTTAACAGCTGGAGGATACAAGATCATTGATCTAGATGGATAAAGATTTGGTCCAATCAACGACAAGTTTCTCTATAAATTTTATTCTTAAAATCATTATGTAAAAAGCTCTTTATCACAAGAGCCTAAACTGAATGTTTCTCTAAACCTAAATGAGTTTAAAGGATGAATGTCAAAAAAAAAAAAAAAAAAAAAAAAACTCAGTTGAACTACATTATGATTTGATCCCTATTTTCTAAAGAATACATAGGAAGCTTAAAGTTAATTTTAAGTTGAGTCACACACAAAAACAATTATATCTATATTGAGCTAAATTATGACTTGATCTCCAAATAAAGGATGTGTTTCAGCTTCCCCAATATCTCTTAATGGCGGTTTCATTGCAACTTCTTTATTATTTCCAAGTTCGATGGTTGTTTCATGGCAGCTTCTCCATCTCAAATGTTAATAGTCGTTTCGCTATTGTTTGTTCCATCTCCAAGTTTAATGGATGCTTCGTGGCAATTTTTTCATCTCCAAGCTCAGTGGTTGCTTCATTGTTGCTTCTCTTTCTCCATGTATGTCGTTCTTCGTTTCTTTTCATTCACTAAGTTTGAAATAACATTTAATTTTCAAGCACAAGTGCGGAGGATTCCTCGATACTCTATTTTCTCTTCAAAGTTGGATTTTTCATTCTACCCTGTTTCCAAAGTCTAATATGGTGCCCCCCCTCTATATTCAAGGTATGATGTGGTGTTTACTTCGCTTTATTCTCAAGTTTGGTCCCCTTGGCTCTAGCTCATATGCAAATTCAAGACAGATATGAAGAATTCTAGCCCATCCTAAAAAAGGATCAAATCATGTTTTTCTGGTTCAACCTCATATGAATCAAGGTTCGGACAGTCTGGCTCCACCTTATGTATGAAGATTAGAACCGCCATGTCTTGCTCTTCCTATCCAAAATGTCGATTTAGTTTCATTTCTCCTAAAAGTCAATGCATCTTTGCCTCTCCAATTTTTGGTGCATCTTCGTCTATCTCAAAATGTTGGTGCAGCTCCAACTCTCCCCAAACGTTGCTGCATCATTGCCTCCACTCAAATTGTTGGTGCAATTTTGCTGCATGTACGAAATCTAGTTTGGTTTGCTTAACTCTACCTTATATGCGAGATCAAGTTTGACCCATTTAGTTTCACCTCATCTTCAAGATCAAGCTTAATTTGCTTGCCTTCGTCTGAAATGCAAGATCAAGTTGGTCGACTTAATTGCATCTCTTGTGCAAGAACAAGTCATGGTTTTGCCTCATATGCGAGATCAAGTCTAATTTAGGGATAAAAAAAGGATGGGCTCCATCACGCCTTTATCACTAGTGAAAAACACTAAAGAACAAAGTTATCAAAGCATAGGTCCTTCTAATTCATCACCCCTACTTGTGACCGAGATCAAGAAATACTAAGATCGAGGTCAACAAAACACTAAAATCGAAGTCATCAAAAACAGTGAGAGCTAAGCAAACAAACACTGTGTTTGAGGTTGATGGAACACTAAGATCAAAGCCGACAGAATGCTCAAGTCAAGAACTAAGATCAAATCCAAATGAACGCTCAGGTCAAGAACAAAAATGAGATCATAGTCAATAGAGCACCAATGTCAAAGCCAATAGGATATCAAGATCAAAGCAAATACTAAGATCAACCCAATGGAACAACGAGGCTGAAGCTAGAAGTATATTGTTGTCAAAAGTGTCAGCTGACAAGTGCTAAATGGCCAAAGTGCCAAATTGCTAGAGTATTAAAGTGCTAGACTGTCAGACTGTTAGTGCCAAAGTGCCAAGTGTCAAGTACCAAAAGGGCCCAAAGGCCAAAGTGCTAGAGCACCAAAGTGCCAGACTGCCAAACTGTTGGAGTGCCAAGTGCCAAATGCTAGACTACCAAACTACCAAATGCCAAACTGTCAAAATGTCAAGTGTCAGATTGTCAGACTGTTGGTGTACCAAAGTGCCAAGTACAAAAGTGTCAAAGTGCCAAGTGCCAAGTGCCAAAGTGTCGACTGTCAAGTGCAAAAGTGCTAATTGTCAAAGTGTCAAAGTGCCAATGTGCCAAAGTGAAAATACCCAAATGTCAAAAAGGAAAAGAGATACACAGAAGAAGGAAGAAAAAAAAAAAAAGAGAAAAATGTTTGTACCTTCCTTCTTGATGTTTGTTTTCTTCTACTTTATGAAAAAATAATTAAGATGTGGGTCAATTTATAAGATAAACAAGTTCAATTTCTAATTGGTTCTAAAATTCTGTCAATTTTTTTTTATTAAAAATCTATTATCTTATTTTTTATTCTTAAAGATTTGAAAAGATTTTATTCGAGGATAAATTTTGAATTTTACATTTGGAGACAATTAAAATTTTCTAAATTGTTCTAAATTTAGATTTTATTTTCAATTTTGAATTAAAATTTGGCAGTGCGACAAATTTTATTCCACATTTCACGAGTCAAATTAACTTGCATTGCCTGTATTTTTATTTAAATTTAAATTGGAGCTATAATCTCAAATTTATCTCAAAATTGAGAATTTCTATTTATCTCAAATTTAAATTTGACCATATTCCAAATTTTTGTTTTAAAAAAATCGTCAAAATTTAAGTCTGCATTCTCAAGACAAAGTAATAATGAGAATTTATCTCAAATTAAAGTTTGGTCACATTCAAAACTTTATCTCAATTTTAATTCAAACGCATGCACTAAATTCATAACTTAACTGATTTGACATGTATTTTATCTTCAACTTTTTCTTTTTTGAGATTCATTCATTTATATATGTGCAAAAGTTTTGAAAGGGGTATTTGTTGAAAGATAATTTTGGACCAATCACAAATTATCACATCATTTGCCAAATCAATTATGATAATACAAATAATTGAATTTGGGACTAATTAAAAATTGACATATGTCCAAATTAAAATTTAAGAAATAAATTGGTAAATCCTAATGACACCTTGTGTTGAATCAAGTTAATTATTTTGGTCCAGTTAGAGATAAACGTGAAAATGGCAAAATTTAGTATAAAAAACTGACAAATAGCAAATCTGAAAAAATATTAAGAATTTTGGCACAATTGGTGGTACATAATTTTTTGGATTTTTTTTTTTTTACTCATTTATACCCTTTAGGTAGGATAATACGTATTTTACAGATATAGTGTATTTGTCAAATATCACACAGTCACAGATATAGTGTATTTGCAAACTACAATCAGTTTTTGAAAATATTAACTACTTTATGATATTTTTGGGATTGACAAGATTTTTCCAATGTCCTCTAAATATATGTTTATAATCCATAACAATTTTTTGGATTTTTAGTATTTAAATCAAATTAATTAACATTTATTTATTTAATTCATAAAATTTATGTTTAATAAATATTTCCCAAAAAAAGTGTTAAAAGATTTTCAACGGTTCCTCCTTCATTAGATTTTTCACAGTATTTTGAATTCAAATATTATGAAATCCAATCCCTAAAATAATGGCAATCAATAATTCAGTATTTTTGTATGATTTATATTACAAATTATTTTCAAAAAAATTATTAGATAATACTGATAGAAAGCAGACAAACAAAGCGAAAAATGGTTCAATTTTACTCTATATGCAACTAAACTATTTAGTGAAAACATGCTTGAAAAGCCCAAATTAAAACAAATTAGGGTTAAAGAAAATATACCTTTGAAGCTTTCTGAAATCCTTGATATCTTCTCACCAATTCAAATCGAGACAACCACTAGTAGTCACCCACTATCCTCTGGACAAAGAACCGGAATGTGGGACCCAATGTGGTGTAGAAAATAAGGAAGATAAAAGAAAATTGGAAGGTAGAAGATTTTGGTTGAGATTTTGGAGTGTAATAAAATAATAATTTTTAAAATTACTAGAAAATGGCAAAAGTTTTTTAGCCATTTGAAAACACCCCTATTTATAACCTAATTACATGTAAAAATGCATGTAATTAATTTGTCAAATCTCAACACCTATATTTCACTAACAATTAGTGGATCTTAGTGGGCTAGGTGTCTACATCTCATGTAGCCACATATCCCACTAAGTATTAGTGGGATTATCCAACAAAATGTTAGATTTTTCCACTAACTTAGTCCAAGGGTAAAATGGTCATTTGACCTTTCAAGTCAAAAGTCAATATTTTAATTTTTTACCATTTTGTTTGTCTTGACTAATTTCAACCTCCCGAGCATGAATTCACATTTATTTTTCTAAAATTCAAATCACATTTAAATATAAGGCCGGTCAAAGTTTGACTTTTCAAAGTCAAAAGTTAACATTTTGACTTTTTACAACTTTGATCATTTCCATCAATTTTAAGCTTCCTAGTATGAATCCGTATTCATATTTATAGTATTTAAATCTCATTTAAACATAAAGCTCTATTTCTAATCAGAAGATCGATGGTTATATCACTATACTTGTCGGTTTTTCTCTCTTCTTCCAATTCGACTTATTCCATCACACTGTTCTAAGAGCTAGCAGGGGAACCTAATGGACCTATAGATCATGGACTCCAACGATTCAATATTAACTAGCTAAACTCTTTTATATCGAGTTAATCAACATTTGTTAACTAACGAGTCATTCCACCAAAGTTTCGCAATTGTACTCTCCTCACTATAGATATATTTGTGTCCATTTGATAAAACCATAATCAGTAAGTTAATCCTTCATAGGTTGTTTGTAACCTTAGTTAGATCAAAATACCGTTGTACTCCTAAGACTACATTCTTGCTCCTTAAGTCCCACTAATCCATTATTGAACAATTGGTTTAAGGTTCAACCTATAAACTTAATCCCTCTTGGGACAATGAGAGGGTGGGGCCCCTTGTTTAAGACTTGGATTCAGTGCTTAAGAGAACAACCTATCTACTAACCCTAAAGCGGGTAGGAGAAAATTCCGTCTTGCACCCTATGTCCCCAACTATCCACTCGATTTTACCTCTGAAATAGGAGGCTTATTAGGCCAGCGATGATGAGTTGCTCTCACCTATGCAGATCTAAGGATAATCTCGTATGAACAGGAGTTCATAGTTAACTCAGGATTAAGATTAAGTTACCTAGGTCATCAATAATCGAGATAGTCAGTTTTAAACAGTAAACGGTATTAAGACGTAAAAGTGACTATTTCATGGTTCAGTCTTATGTAAACATTTTACATAGGATGCCCCCCACTTTCATATCTCTGCATGAACGATTCAGGATCACCTCGTTTGTACTTACTACAAAGCGGGCCACATCCATAGTTTCTCTAAATCATATCCATAGTTTCTCTAAATAAGGCGCTCAACCATTATTCATATACTATAAACTATTTAGGCTATATACTCGAACTTGATCCACGTTTATGTCTCTACATAAAGTTCAAGTTTACTCAAAAATAGCTTCAAGACTTAGTTTATTGGATTTAAGATTATAATATTTAATTTTTTGATAACGACTTTATTGAATAGAATACAATTACAAACTACGAGTTTTAGGATAAAAATTCCAAAAAATACATAGTTATTTTAATTATATTTTAAATTGTACACTTATACTCATTGATTTTTATTTAAAAAAATTTAATTTATTATGCATCTCTTACTAAAATGGTGTATTTTGCAAAAAAAAAAAAACATTCAAATTTGGTAAATCTTAACTAAATTTGCTATTTTGTTGCTAAATAAGATTGCAACAACCTCCCATATAATAATGGTAAATATATATACAAGATTGTCAAATTTGTTATATTTTAAACAATTTATTAAATAATACATAATATGTATTTTTAATAACAATTTGAATTTAAATTTTAATATATATTTTTAGTAACAATTTGAATTAAATTTAATTTTGTTTCAATGGCATTTATGCAATTATTTGAATCTTCTTCTTTTAGATTTTATTAGAGAAAAGAAAAGGAGAAGATTGGGAGAGGAACAACTGTCAAGAGACAAACATAGTAAGAGAGAGAAATTTTTTCTCTTGCAAACAAGAGAGAAAAGCTCAAGTGAATCTCGAATGTATGAAGAACTAACCAAATTTAAGTGGACGAACTCACCGATGCGTATCTTGCTAAGATGTATATAAGTTTTGAATTCTATGGTATAATTTCATGATTTCTTCTTTATTATAATATCAACATGCTCCACTTTTCAATCAGCTTTTGGCTATGGTTGTTCCACAGGTGTAAAGTCAAACTCTTGCATTGAATGTGTCTCAATTTTGCAATTACCTATTTCAAATAAGCTTCCCATTAATGGCAACTTTTTTAATCTTTATGTTTTTTTGGGAAATTTCTATGTAGCATATGTTATTATATGCTATATCAATTACAGTGTATTTGAGATTTATGTGAATACTTGTACTTTTTATATTAGATAAGGGCATTTGAGGGATTGTTTCATTTATTTAGTTTTCTAATTTTTATGTTTTGTTATTCTAACAATTTAAAATTATTTTTGCTATTTTTTCAAAGTAAAACTTATAATTTGCTATTCTTCCTGGCGGCCCTAAATGTTATTTATTTGGGCTAAAGTTGGATTGAACCCAAACAGCTTTAGTTTAGCCTAAATGTTGAACAAAGCTCACATTCATATAATTGAACCTAAAGGTTGGACCCACATAGACTAACCAAACCCAAAGCCTAACGGAAAATTCATAAATAAATTAGCTCTTTTCGGATTTAGAAAACTTTACTCTAAATAACCTAGACAAAATTCTTCCAATAATCAGAAAACTCTCTAGTTTCTGAAGTCAAACTACATCAAGCATGAGCATTTTACTAGTGAGAGAGAAAGATACTATAAATTTTATCTTTAAGTAAACTATGCTCCTGTTGGGCTAAATGAAATTAAAATAAATTAAGGTACACCAAAATACCAAAGAGAGGGAAGAAAAAAAAAAAAGAAGTGAGTGAATGGATGAGTTGTGAAAGTTACGTAACTAGAAACGACAATGTCAGATTTTCTCTGTATACACAACTAAATGAAAAAAAGAAGAGGAGAGTGCAGCGTAGTTCGCAAATTCCCAATGGGAAATGGACGGTCAGGTCAGAAGCCCATCCATCAACCTTCAGGATTCTGGCACATGGCATTATAATGGTGTCGGTCGAAACACAAAATCGAGGACTCGGGCGGATGGCTGACCCGAACGGGCCCCGGATTCGGTGGTTGTCAGCGTACAATTGTGATGCAATGTAGGCCGTTGGATTGCGATCTTGGGAGATCTTGTTGGGCGGCCCCCTTCTCTTGGATGCTTCTTTGCAACTTCTCTCTCTCTCCAACTTCTGTCTTCTATCTATATTTTATGAAATAACTCTTTTTTTTTTCTTTTAGTTTAAATTAAAGTAACAATATCTAGTACATGAAGATTTGAAAATTTGATAAATTTAGTACATTTTTTATTTAACACGATTTTTTAAAATTCGTAAAATTATTTTTCTCTGTCCATCTTTAGCAATATTAATCATAGAAATTGTGCTAAAATATTAAAAAAATTCAACTTACTGATTATTTTGAGTTTTTCGGTGCATCACGATAGAAGTTAGATAAAAAATCTACCATTTTTCAAATCTTATTTAATTTTCTTTATCTTTTTAAAATAATTATTCAAATCTTTCCAAATCTTACACTAACCCATAACTATTTTTTTACCTTTTCAAAAAAATTATGGATCGCGGTTCATCCAACAAAATTGTATCGAGAAAGCCTAAAAAATTGATAATTTTAAATTTTCTTGGTACAATTTTATCCGGATGAACGAGATCAATCAAACCTTTTACCTGACTCTTGTCAAATTTTCTATTGTAATCTTGCCAAATTTTATATAAAATTGTTATTGTAAATAAGATTTCTATCCTAATTATGGAACAAAAAAATTAGATCGGTAACAAGATGGTAAAGTTTATAGAAAAAAAAAAAAGAAAAGATTAGTTATTTTTAAATTTGAAAATTTCACATAAATTTATGCTTTTAAATTTTAAGGGTAGAAAAAAGTTAGTTAAGATTTAAATATAGACTTGAGATTAACAATTTTCAAATCTTTCCGAATCTTAACTAACTTCTATAAAATTATCAATTTTTTTTAGGTTTAGTACAATTTCTATCTGCATGAAAAATACAAAATAATGGATAAGCTTAAATTTTTTAATATTTTAGAAAATTTCATTGGTCAATCTCATCCGTGATGGACAAAGAAAAACAGTTTTACGAATTTTAAAAAGTGTGCTACTTTTGAAAACGAAAATCAAGTGTGCTATTTTTACCAATTTTCCTCCATATTTGGTTTATGATTTTTTTATAAAAAAATTATTTATTAAAAAAATATATGATATGTTCTAATTATTTGTAAGATAAGAAGAATTATAAGTAAAATATGTTTGAATATTTTTCTCTTTTAAAAAAGCATATATATTAGACAACAACGCCCGATGTCAAGGCACAAAGCAAAGCCCATAACATTGCAACAAAATGACCATGAAACACCTCAAGCTCAAAACAACCCAGAACAAGCCAATAAGAGAGAAACATAAATAAAAAAACAAACCCTACAAAAGTAAGCCACCAATATCCTCATACTAGGAAACAGCACAAGCACAAACAGTAGCAACAAGAATTCGAACAATCACATCCTTTGAAACTTAAACTAAAAGTAAAAAAGATAGCACATGTGGTGTTTGCCATGAATGCTTCGATGCTTAAGTTAATATTTTGTACAAAGTGAATGCAAGTAGATTTTAGGGAGGAGTTGAGCTTAGCTCTTGCAAGTTCACTATTTATAATAAGGTTTAGAGGTCTTCCTTATCCCTTTTCAAATTTTGGAATCTACGCCCATTTTCTAATTTAAAACTTGACATTCAAAACTGGAATTCACTAAGGATGTTTCAAATTAGAAGGATCGATTCAGATCAACCACTTGTGTGTGGATTTCTGGGCATAGCCTCAAACTTAGCCAATGAGGCCAAGGAGGGGTTGATAGGTTGTAAAAGCACAATTGATATCAGCTCCCTTATGAAGACGAGGTAAGTCAGCAGGCTGTGAAGGCCCAATTGCCCATAGATCGACCTCAATCTTAGTCGATGAGGCCGAGACAATCCAATTGGATTTTGACCTAATTGACTTTTCTCCCTATTTGTTAAGAACTCTTGTGGTCCTGCTTTTTACCACTGCTGGATCTGTTCTTTGGAATTAGGTAACCCTTTTAATTTTAATTTTATTTTTATCTTTATCTTTTTATCAATCCAAAATTACCCGATAACATTTTAAAAAATAGTTTTCAAAATACTTGTTTTTGTTTTCTATAATTTGACTAAAACATTTCAATTTTTTTCATGAAATCTCAGCACTATAATAAAGAAAAAATATTAGGAAGAGACAAATTTAAAAAATTAAAAACTAAAAATTAAGTTGTTGCCAAATGAATTCTTATTTCAAAAATAAAAAATATAAAAACTAACTTGTTGGCAAATGAATTATCTCTTCTCTGTATTTTTCTTAGATTTGAGAGCATATTTCAAGAGATATTTTGTTATATTTGTAAATATTTTTATCTATTTTGTTATATTTGAAAATAACTCATCCTTATTAAAAACTATTTTTAAATATACTTTAGTTTTTTTCTTTAAAAAAAATATTAGACTTACTACCTACATATATTAAAGATTAAAGGGGAAAATATGTCATTTTAGTTTTTTAGTCTTGGAGAGAGGGAAAATAACGGAGAAGGAAAATTCAAAAATGTTATTTGTATTATTTTTTAGATTAAATTTGAAATTTACTTCAGACTTACTTTATATTATAATGTTATTGAAAGTGAATATTTAACAAAAGATTGAGGTTTAAAATGTCTTGAAATCCATAGACTAAATTAAAATAAATTTTAAATCTTAATAGTAAAACTGTAACATTTTGATACTCAAATACTAAATAGAAACTAAAATCAAATTTCAAGAACTAAATATGTAATATTTCAAAACTTAAGTACTAAATAAAATCTAGACCCAAAACACAACAAAATATATATTTTTCGAGATTAAATAGAATAACACTACACAATTGGAAGTACTTTTACTGTTTAGTCTAGAGATGATATCGTCTGTTCATCCCAATATATTTTGCTAATTCTACCCTTCAAAATTTTAAAAGGAATAAATGAAAATTTCCAAATGTCAAAGGGTAATAGGAAAAGAACAAGCCATTAATGAAAATTGTTATGAATAACACAAAAAGAAAAATGAAACAGTTTATAAAGTATAGCAAAGTAAAATTTGAAATAGAATACGGAAAGTTTGACAAATTTTGTTTTACTTCGTAAATAGTTTTAATATTTTACTATTTTTTAAAAATTACCTAAGAATTAACAACATATATTTTTTAATCCAATATTAATATAAATAAATAAATTATAGCTTCAGTCTAAAACTTTCGTATTTGTATCTAAAGGTTCCTAAGCCCTCATTAGTAACTAATTAAGTGTCCTTTGATGAGTGTTTTTATTTTTGTTTTGGTTTTTAAATTTTTCTAAAGAAACAT